>JARQTH010000553.1:542307-586938 GCA_030142595.1 Trachelus iudaicus
TCTCTCTCTCTCTCTCTCTCTCTCTCTCTCTCTCTCTCTCTCTCTCTCTCTCTCTCTCTCTCTCTCTCTCTCTATCATCCTACAACCATTTCAGAGTCATCCCTTTTCGGGACTCGAATTTGGGCTGGGGTAAAGTTAAATCCTACAGGCTCTGTAGAGTCTGCCTGGACTTGAAATATTCTAACTCGTCGCGTGAAATACGAACCGTAGACGCGGATTGCGCGGATCTCTCGGCAAATAAGCTTTCAGAGGGCTTTGCTTCGTTCTCCCCCCCCCCCTCTCTCTCTCTCTCTCTTTAACACTCGAGAATCTCGATATCTGTTTCTCTAAAGTGTTCGAAGGATCAGCGGTCGTTTACCATGGCCCCACGAAATATAACCCTTAAAATAATAAGAGCTCTTATTTCGCTACGATGAAACACCCTGCACGGTTATGCATCACACTTGCACGTTAAACATAGATTCCTGCGGAAACAGACACGATACTTTAACTTGTCAACTTGTATATAACTACCAAGCCACTATCTATACTAATCAATCCTTACACACGTGTGTGTATATATATAAGCACACATTCGTTCCAGTATCCTCGAGCCTTCCTTTATTTTCTTTTTACAAAATGAGTGTACTGAAGTACAATTTCAGTAAAGTAAGTTACAGTTGAGTCCAAGTAAGAGTAAGACCAGAAAACGGCAGAACTACCGGAGAGTTCGAGTTCGTCCGCGTGTGCGGATCGTCTGACCTGACGATGAGGCATTTCTCTGCTACTCAGCACTCGATACATTCAACTTAGGCTGACTTATTGCTAGCTGAGCTGGCTGCCGTTAATCTGCGGACTGAGCAACGGCTAGTGGCTACATGGATAACTTTTCGATTTCCATTTCCGTATCCTCAAATACCCACTCAGTTGCGTCATCCGGAGTCATCCAAGGAATTAGCAGGAACAACGAGAGCCACAAGTTTTTTGAAATTTTCCAAAACTTTGTAAGTCGTTCGTTTTTCTCCTCGCAAGATCGACCGGACACTATTTTTACTCTATTTCAGCTCACGCTACATTATCTCACAATTTTTTTTGTCAGTTCAGCTGGCTGCCGAGTGCCGGCTACCCTGTGCGTATAGAGTACCTTTGAACCTCTCGCATCCTAGTACCGTGATGATTTTTTTAGTACCGCGAAATCAACAGTTGTGTCTACCTTACAATTAGTTAGCTTGAGTAGATACATGAAAATATTTAAAAGTTAGGCGGGCATTCGTTAAAGATTCCGGGCGTACAAGATCGCTTTTAACACAGCAAGCGAGCAGCATGATCACGGCTCTTTGATGCTTCGTGATATGCAGATCGACAACAGGTATCAGGCGGCTTTGTTTTCGACCTGTGTGCCACGGTATCCTTCGTGGATTTTTATCAGTATATTATGGTTAGAAGTCGCGGTACTGATGTTTCTGAAAAGCATAAGATACTACCATCATACTTTGATACGTCCATACGATTGGTTGGATGTCTTGTACAGGAAGTGGTGAAAAAAAAAAAAAAAAAAAAAGAAAGAAACAGCGGTGTAACTCCTGGGAAACTCGGTCATGTCCTAACGTGGAAGAAACAAGGAAGGCAAGACGAGCGAAAGAGAAGAAATGAAAGAAAGAAAAAAAAATAAGCTTGGTGAAATACTGCCCAGAGAACCGAACGGTCTTCATAAATCCAGCACGTAAATCAGTCTTTATGGAGTTTCCCTTGGGCGCTGGAAGCTATTTGGAGCAGTGTACCTTACTATACGGGAACACAGCCATATTTCCCTTGTGCCTGGATGCGTATATCTGCATAAGTGCGGATAACAGGTTTCCAACGATAGATATTACCATTAAAAAATCGAAACTCTAAGAAATCCAACAATTTCTATATCCTCTTAAGGCTTCAACGAATTGCTTGGGATAATCATCTTTGTTAAATGAAACTGGTAAGAGACATCTCTGTCCAGTGTGGAGCAGTGCGAATTTGAATGCAGTTAAACTCGAGCGTTTCCTGGATTTCGAGAATTTCCATGAAAATATGTAATATTTAACATTCGAATTCGAATTTAAACTGGAAATTGTCTAGTGTAGCGAGGCACAGATATGCTTAATGGATAAATCGGCCAAGGCAGGAAGCATCCCAAATCGCAAATTGCAAATCGGTTTAGGGTACTCGGTTCGGGGCAGATAGGCGAGGAGCGTGTGCCACAGTATCGCGCTACGATTTATCATCGATTAAACGGACGTAATACGGTATTGTTACTGGATCGTGTAGTTAGATAGTAGCTGGCTCTGTATATATGTATGTTGAGTATATATACATATACAGCTGGAGGAGCTATTCCGTGTTGGGATATAGGTGAAATCCTGGTATTGAGTCGCAATCAACCGTAGACCGGAGGGCAGCGTGGTTCGTTCCGTTCGGTGGACGAGGGTTGGTGGGGGGTCGATAAGGATAGCACGAAGTTCTTTAGTTAACCTGAACTGAGTTCTTTGGAGAGAGGGAGGTTGGAAGGGGAGGAGGGCAAATTATAAGGGGCTCTAATATTTGCCATAACAGATTTGCCTAAATTTACCTATTTTACCAGTTTCACAGGAATTAATGGATGCGCTGTTTTTTTCCCAGTAGGCAATCCATATTGTCACATTCTTCGAACCGTATGGAATGTTTATCTTATATTGCGATTTTCTCCACTTTTGTTTTGTTTTATTCGACCTATCGTTTTCGTTCTCTTCGCAATATTACTCGTCTCAACCTCAACCCCGGTTTTTGGACTCAGCTCTGGGCAAGCTACTGCACGCGTATATTTCCCATAGCTGTGTACGGCATCAGAAGCAGACCATTCGCTTGCGAGAGAAACTTAGACAAGAGATTGCGTGTGTGTGTGTGCGCGTGTGAGAGAGAGAGAGAGAGAGAGAGAGAGGCAAGAGAGAGTCTGGTAAATCTCGGTCGCGGTTCCCTCGGGAACCATGTCTCAGTCACACTACTTGACTACGAGAGTTAAAGTCGTAGTTAGCTCGCCATCCTTGGGCTATCCCGGAGTCACCCTCGTGACACGGTTAGTCTCCTCCTCCCTCCCTTCCGATGGGATTAACCTAATGCGACTTTAATCCAGTAATTTAAGGATAGACTCCATGGAAAAATAGCCGGAAGAGATAAGACTGGTTCGGAAAGCCTTAGGGATTTATCAGAGAGGTTCGACACGTTCCGCGATGTTGCCCTTTAGACACATTATCATCATCGGTGCAACGATGCCGACCCCCTTCCCCCTCCTCCTCCCTACTGCTCTCACGATGTTACGATGCCCAAAAGCGTGTAAAGGGCGCGTGTGTCGATAACGCGGCAAAGTTTGCCCGAAGCGGGTGAGAATCGCCTGCGTCGATTATTAATACGCCTGTAGAGCTCCATATCTCTCTTACAGGATACACACCGTGAAGATGCGTTACATAAATTCATGAGCAAGGGAACAACTAGATTGGAATCTTTTCTTGCTGAATTTCAAGATCTATTCGATACCGAAGCAGGCGGTTGCTGAAGTATTTCCAAAGCGATGGTTGAGATGGAAGTTGAGGCGGCAGCGGAATCGAAAAGGGGAGGCGGCGGAGGTGGCGGAGGTGGCGGAGGTGGCGGAGGCGGCGAGGATGCTCAAGTTTTCTGACAATAGTAATTGGGAATACGGTTGTGCTTTCTTCTCTTATTACTTTGATTTGATCAGCCTCGCGATGTAGATCAGTTGCCGCCTTTACGAAACTCTCGACTCGGACTACTTTTCTATCTGCTTGAAGAATCGATAACGAAAGCTTCTCCGTTACGTAGCGGGACTCCTTCTTCTTTCTGTTCCTATCGCGACTACATCGCAACATCGGTTGGTCCTAGATGTATGTAAATACAGGTGACTATAGTCACCCTCCCTATCCTCAACCCCTTCGCAGGTTTTGACCTCGTGTTTTATTTTCAGTCCAACACCTAACGCGGAACTTTAACGAGGGTGGTTCTCAGTGCGTTCTTCGGATCGCGTGAGTGGCCGACATTGACTGATCGTCGGACCAACCCTTTCGATTAGATTATCTTCCAGACAGGCCCGATCTAAACCAAACTTTTAATTATATCAACTCGTACTCCTACGTGTTTACCGATAAGCGTTCGTCGTATTCTCTTGTCCTGCGGAAATTCACTTCCTTTGTATAATACTATCGTTAAGGCAGAATGTCATTGACAGAAAGAGGCGCTCTTTTATCTTGCACTTTTCTTATGACTCTTTATTATAGTGTCTCTTAATGATTTCACAAATGCATTCATTACGTGGATCTAATCTTGCATCACGAAGCACTAAACACACCAGACTCAAATGTCAAAGTAAAACAAAGAATAGATAAAATAAGAAGAAATAGGAAAGTTTGAAAGTCGTCTTCTCTCCATTTTGTGTTTCCTATTATCAGCTTTTGGTTGGAGAATTTTAAGTAAGGGAACTCTCTGCGCAGCACTCTGACTTTGCAGTATTATAATAAGTAATTTTCTTTATTATCGCGAACCGTAATTACTTCATTAGTTATTGTCCATCTGGTCAACACTGCTGGACAACGCTACTCATTGGTATAGAAAACCATCTATGAGAAAGATATATACTTAAAAATATATGATGCATGTGGGATATTACATGCAGCGGTTAAATTATCTATATTTCCCTAAATGTATTCTTATATATATTTCTGCATATAAGAAATGATATATTCTTTAAAATACATTTGATATATCATGTTCAAGTATAATACAAAATATATTATGGATTGAGACTATTTCAATACTTTTTAACCCTGGATATTCCATATATGTAACACTAGTGTATATGAGCACGTACCGGTTCAATGGTACCGCGTTTCCTGACGGCATTTCACTTACTTTCATTATTACTTTCTTTAACTTCCTTTCTGACCCTCGGTAACTCGCCACATCGTCGCAGCAAGAAGTAATCTTTAAGGCACAATCGGCCTTTACTTAGGCCACTACCGATAATTAATCGCGATTTCAGGCTCTCGGTTTCTGTTTCCTCCACATTACGCTTTCAGCGTGATGTCACGATTGTTTTCATAAGTTCGATTAACATTCGACCATCTCACCGTGAATGGTTCCCTTTTATCTCTTCTCCCGGTATTCTTTTCCCTTTTTATTGCCCTTTCCTTATCTCGAACCGCTCCCACCCACATTTCTCGTTCCTTCCCTGTTTATTCCCTGGTTCTTTTAGCAAACGCGTGCGATTTCGACTCCCCATAAATTCAAGAGGTTGGTAAGGTTTCCGCGGCGCTTTCTTCGTTTTTCACCTTTTGTACCTTTTGTGTGTGGCGTTTTTCGAATGGATAGCACACCTATCCATGGTGCTGAGAGTCGAGAAGAGAGGCTGAAAGGTAAGGAGGAGGGGCAGATGTTGGGAGGATGAAGAAGAAGAAGAAGAAGAAGAGGAAGAGGAAGAGGAGGATGAAAGAGAAGAGTAAGGGAGAATCCAAGGGAATTGCTTGAGGGGTGCGAGTAGTTCGCCGCATGGAGACGAACGTCGGCTTCGCCACCCACAAAGCAATTTCTTAAGGTGGTCTTATGGTATAGATCGTAGATCCTAGAGGTCTCCTGAAGCTCCTAGAGGTCCTAGAGGTCCTAGGAGTCCTGGTGTGCCTTCCAGGCTACGTTACAGCTCAAGTATGCACCTACATATGTATAGAGGCGAAGCCCCATTGTATGTGAGTGTGTGTGTGTGTGTGTGTGTGTGTGTGTGTGTGTGTGAATACGTTATGCCTGAAGTCAGCTGTGAAGCTTTATCATGTAGAAAAGAGAAATGAAAGGGAGGATAAAAGAAAAGAAGAAACGTTAAGGATTCTTTGAGAGAAGAGAGCGCCTGAGAAATTCGAAAGAGAAACCGACAATGCAGCCGTAAATACAGCCACATTGGCAGCTGAGAAAGGTTCTCTCCCTAGAAGACTACTGCTGGCTGGTTGGTCCTCTCAAAATGGTAGCCAGTAGCCCCCCCCCCCCCCCCCCAGTCGTTACGAGCACTCTCGACGTGTCCTTCAGCAAATTAAAGTGTCCCAGGAGAAAAGAGTCCGCACAAGCAACTCACACGTGAAAAAGAAAAATGTTGCCCGAGGTTGGTGTGTAAATTTCGAGAAATATTCCCATATCCAGAGACATTTGGGAAAGACTCGCGCGTTCCCGTAGATGGGACATCCGCAAAGCTATGTCCGTGGGGCAAACGGCACCCGCGGGCAGTTTAAAGCCATCCCTTTTCGGACCTCCTCGAGCTCGTATACCACGTGCCCGATTCACTGTTGGACGCGACCGGGCGATTCTTTCTGTTTCATTCTTTTTTGCAAATTTATCGGCTCTTTTTTTCCTACGGCACGAAGGAAGGCAGTCAGGTATGTGTGCGGCTGTGCGAGTGCGCGGAACGCGAACAGGAAAACGCTGCGATTTATAGTAACTGCAGCAGCACCCTGCCGGAGAATATTTTTGGCGGCATTTTTGCTGGAGCTCTTGCGTGCACCTTTTTGCTCCTTCTCCTCCTCCTCCTCCTTCTTCTTCTTCTCCATCCTCCTCTCTCCGTTGTCATTTTTTTCATCCCGTTCTCGTTCAATGCTCGCTCTCCATTCTACAAGCGTTATCCCCGCTGGCAGAGACCAGCCCATTTCCACGTACTAGCTGCCCTATAGTATACTGCCCACCCCTGGAGAGCACACTATAACCTCACCCATCCCCCGTACTCGACTTCGCGCAGGCAGGTGGCGGCTCGATAGTTTCGCCCATGGAAACCCACCGGAACACGTCGGCTTCAGCGAGTGGGCATTTTGTTTCGTGTCAATCGAGTGGCTAAAACGAGGCGGCATTTTCAATGGTCGACGTCGATGCGTTGCACCAAAAAAGAGAGGTCGTATTCTCGGGAGTAGGGGTTGCGCGCCGATATAGTCGGATCTCAAGAGAGAGAGAGAGAGAGAGAGAGCCAATGGAGTTCAGTGGCTCTTTAACAAACGAAAATTCCGTTCGGTAACTTTGCCTCTGAACAGCACTCGTGTCTCAGAGGACAGAGCGAGCGAAGAACAGTTTTCTCATAGGGCTTGTCAGTTTGGTCAAAGAACTATTGCATTTCCTTGATCTATTAGGAACGACGGTAACGGATTAATCGTGTCAACACACCGTCAGAGAATTAATCTAATCGATCGGTGCCTCATTGATATTGTCAAAAAGAGAACGATATTCGTTCGACTTACGTTTACGACCTATCTGGTGGGTCTAGCGAGTAGAAAGAGGGGGGAACAACGAGGTAACAAATATTTAGCCAGTTAGTTAATTTTTATTTCATTCTCTTCCTACGTTTGGTTTCTTCTTTTTTTTGTTGTCGGTATTCTCCCTGTGGTCCCGGTGCTACGCGTTGGCCGACCTCCATTCGGGCCAATGGTGTGGTTTCGTCCGTTAAAGAGGGCCAGACAATTGTGTGAGTACACAAATTTCGTATACATCAGTGTGCCGCACGTGCATGTAGAATGGAGGTCGATTTCCGTCGCAGTTTGAACGTTAATTTTGGACAGTCGTGCATCAAGGCCAACCCCTCCTAAATATGTCCAGTCGCAATGAGGACGCTGCCGATATCTCGTCTGGCCTTCGTGAATCTTTACTTTATTTATCAATTAATTGGAAGCACGTTTCAATGCTTCGTCGATGAATTAACGAACGAAAGGTCAACGAGTAGACCTGCCCAGAGCCTCCTGCCACAGTTATAACGATAAGAAGACTTCGTAATATTGCTGCGCCATTCTTAGGCGAGAACAAATACACGGATGCTCGCACGAACGTATATTCCCACGAACGTGCAGAGACCGTCCGATGGGCAAGGGAGGAATACCGACGGTTACCTTGAATTTACAATTATGAAAGTTCTAATTTTCATAGAATTATTACATTGTCTTTATCGAACTGAGATGAGATTTTATTATTATATACTACTTATTATTATAAACGCGAATAACAGTATTTTTTAAATAGAATAAAACGTTAATCAATGTGATTTGGGAATAAATTGAAAAGTAGTAACCATTTTTCAGCAATAAACATAAAGACGAATTCATCTGATTACAGTGAGGACACCCGCTTTGCCGTTCCCGAAGTCTGCCCATAGAGACACGGCTTTTACTACATGCTATGGAGGATTTATTGGTAGAAATAAATTTACCATCGGAAACTTGCAAGTTGCATTGAGAACGAACGGGCGCCTGTAATAAAGCCCGCTATGAAATATGCTCGTGTACCAATTCCGCTACCATTTACTTTTTTTTTTCCGAGTTACATATACATATGTGCATCTGCGTCTCCGCCTATTGGTCTGTCTATGCTTAAACGCATACCACCCCCCCTCCCCCCCCCTCTTTCTTTCTTTCCGTTATTCTTTATTTCTTCCAACTTATCCTTGTTCACTCTTTGTCTACAATGCGCGGCCCACTTTCTTGTCAATTTTCCTACCAACAGCGACGACATCTCTCTCTGCCCCATTATTCCTTCTCCCTGATTTTTCCACTTTTCCACTTTAAAGTTTTCTGTCTTTCAAGCATTTCCAAGACCGCAACTAATATGACCGATGTTATCACTGACGACGGTATCGCTATCAGCACCAGCAGTACCACAGTCACATTAGTAAGATGTCCTTTGGTAGTTTTCGTGACTCTCGAGGTTCCCTTGGTTCTTCCCCAGAGGATGCGAAACCTCGTAAAACTTTCCCACGGATGGGAAAAGCTCGTTCACAAGGAAAAGGAAGTCCCAAAGCGTGCTTCGCATATTACCGCCAAGGCAACTTCGGCAAGTGAGAGTTTCCCAAGTTGATACACTTCATTCCGGCATGATAACTGTCCCATGCAAAGTCAACAAATCAAGGGGAAATTTTGATATTACGTCAGATCAAACGATCTATGACTTCTATACGTGTGCTGCAGTAACACTCTAGACCTCCGTGTCATTACATTCACGCGTATGTAATGAGTTAATGACGCACGCACATACGTATTAAGGATACGTGTGGGTGATCCCGCGCACGCGTCGGGGTGCGAGAGTGCGAGAGTGCGAGAGCGCGCGTGTAAAGCCAAATCCGACCTAGCCACCCGGTCTTCCGCGTTAATGAGTGAAACCGAGATTCCAGCGAAGAAGGGGGGAGCGGGGGGAGGGGGGATGGTCGACTAGGGAGGTTGATAGTGGCTGGCTGCAGAGGGAGAAGGGAGGCAAGTACATTCGCAGAAGAAAATTTTCCCTCGAGCGATCATGATTCCGAATTCTTTGCGAGCAATGAACGATCGATTGCACGATATGCAGCTAGCTGGCTATTTTTCTGTATTGTGCATCCTATATACATATGTATTACATGCGATTGAGACTTACCCTCGATAACGGGATGACGGGGCTTGTACGACATGTCTGAAATAAAAAAGGCGTTAGTATTAGTATAATTAGTCTTTATTTAGTCGATCGTACCGTTACAAGTGCGTAAAGATAAAAGAAAGTGCAATTTTTTAAAAGCAAAGCGTGCGTAAGTGCAAGCGAACAAAATTGAAGCCACTGCGCCACGAGATTGCGAGAGTCTTAATTTATCTAATGTAAGCATGGGAAAAGTCTCGTAACCGGGAAAGTGTGGGCCAAGTATTGTTGCTGGCCGGATCCAATGGTAATTACCATACCGAGAGAATTGGATCCGGACAGCAGCAAGACCTCGCTCATACTTGCCCAGACTGTTACGAAAGCTATGACTCACGGCACGTAGGACCCCAATACAGTGTAAAAGAATTCCTGAAATACTATGCGGAGGCAGACACACCTGGACTGTGGGGCAGAATTAGGAAGTAGATAAAAAGAAAAAGATGAAAAGTAAAAAATGCATATCTCTGACATGCGCCGAATTCCCCCAGAGCTCTCCTTGCAGTTAGGTCGAGTCGGCCTATACGACCGCGTCTCCGGTAAGTCAACGAAATCGAAGGATTTTCGAGGCTCGAAAACGAGACTCCGCATGCTAAGAGAGTTGCCAGGAGTTCCGGAAGGTCGGATAGATTAAGCTATGGTAGAGGAATATATATTAATAATGCTCTTGAAACTTCAAATTATCTTTCCCTCGCATCCCTCTAACGGATCAAGGCTCAGGGTTAGCGCAGAGTGTGAGCCTCAACGGTAGAGCCAACAGACCGACGACTATCACGGTACAGAGTAATTAAAAATGTCAACATCAACGCTGTAAGGTAACTGCTCGCGGTTACTCATGAAGATCTAAGAGTCGACCAGGTTAGCAGAGGTTGACCCACCCAGGGCTCCACTAGCAGCTACACCTTGTGCTGGCTCTTTGGCCTCTATGGCCTCTATGGCCTCTATGGCCTCTATGGCCTCTATGGCCTTCAGGGAATCCAGTGAAGTGGAAGAACGGTCCGAGTAGAACTTTACTTGTGCTGCTCGCTATACGAGCCTCGAGCTATGAGCTATGAGCTATGAGCTATGGGTTATGGGTTATGGGTCATGACGGTGGTTTTAGCTACGTCCTGAACTCCAGATTTCTGGCACGTGTGTATCCATGTAGGAGTCGAGCCGTTTAAGCCACTCGGCGCTACCCAAAGCAACGATATGTATGCAGCCCGCCTCTATGGGAACTTATACATGCCGATATCGCACCGATACGCTTTCATGTTGGTACGCCCGCGGATTGACACACATGAGAAACACGTGTCGCCACTCCCACAGTTTCCCCCCTGTTCCACTGTACCCAGCTCTCCTCTCGTATAGATATATATGCATGCATCCCTGACTACACCTGCTTACCAGATAACACCCGCCTTGACTAGACGCCTGCAGCTCATGGGAATTCGAAAGTTTCACTCTGCCCCTCGCGAACCCACCCGCTTGCTTCTGGTTAATTGAAACTCTGACCTCTCTGCGCTCTGACCCACCCTCCTCCCCCCTCGTTCTACCCTTTAGCAGTACCCATTTAACCTACCTTCCTCGAGGGAGGATTCCCCCCCCCCTCCCCCCGGTGCACCCTAACAGGCGGACAGCCGAAGGATTTTAAATGCGGCCCGTTTCTCTACAACCCGAGATTTTTCAAAGTCACCTTCCCCCTTTATCTTTCTCCTTTCTACCTTTCTATTTCTCTAGGAAAATGGAGACTAACGGATTTCTGGATAATCTCTCTTCGCCTCTTTTTTTCCCTTTGCTTTGACATTGCTTCTGCTGTCTTCGGTCCTCGTCTCTCGCTTTCTGTTCTCTCTTTCTTTTATTTCAAACCGAACTTAAGTCAGCTTTCATCTGGCATACGCGGCGCCGTTCCGGCCCGTCGCTTCGTCAGCTTCGTCATGAGAATTCAACACGTAACGGGAAGGACGATTTCGCTTGATTGAAAAAGGAAGGGACGAAGAAGCAAGTTTAAGGAATCACAGCAATTCTTTTATCAAAGATGTTTAAAGGAATTTGGTATGGTCTGCTAAAGTATCATCCCCAAACCGTTTTTGCGTTCGGATTTCCTGATTTATCCGTAATTCGTGAAGACCAGCCAGAAGGGTGACGCGGGACAAGAAGGGTCGAAAATTGAATCGGATAGATTCCTTTGAGAACTCAGGCTATAACTTCAAGGCCACATAGAGGGCCGGCCTCAGGCCTAAAAAAAAACGTAACGGCCGTTTTTTCACAACATAACGTCCTTTCCGTTTGAGAGGACTCGGACGAAATCATCCCTCTTCCCTTAACGATTATCCATTACTCCTTATTGAGTTCCAGTTCCAGCGAACGAGAACTGGATCCAATGACCAACCACCGTATCGTCATCGCTCAACCATCGCATCGACCAGTCGCCAGAAAGAGCATGCCTGGAAACTTATTATTTTCGAAGCGGGAGTCTAGAAAAAGGTAGGGCCACTCGAGAGCACGATTGATTTTCTCAATATTTCAGCAAAACTTTGGACTTTTCCTACCGCGAAAAATGAGGAAACTTTACTTCGAGGTTTGCGCTCACGTCTCTGGCGCGTTCGTCACTACTACGTCTTTCTCTCGCACGTACACTGGGGAATCACTATTTCTCTCTCTATCCCCCCTCTTCGTCCCTCCTTCGCAGTATATATTCCAAAGAAATAAAAAGAAATAGAGACAGCATACATATGTATGTAGCCTGTGCGTGTGAGGAGGTGTGGAGAACTTTGGGGAGAATTTCGGAGGACATCCGAGTACTCTGATATTGTAAGTGTATCGTGGGTGTATTGCAACGTGCGTCTATTGACGTGAACTTACAATATCAGATAGACGTGTACAGCCAGTGCTTGGATACATTCATAGTTATCTCGATGTAGGTGTAAATCAAGAAGACAGAAGTAATGCTGGAGTTGGAATGCAAACAGTCTGACCGATCAAGCCAGGGATTACTCGTAATTCCTTTTATTGGATAGGTGAGCCTGGAAGTTTGCCCCAAAAAAATAAACGAAAACCTTTAAAGAAAAGGTGATGGAAAGGGGGGGAGGGCAACACCAGAAGAAAAGAAAAATACTAAGAACTTTCATTCCACGAAAGAGACTCTCCTATGTTACCTCTGTTTCTTTCCCCTTGTCTTTCTGCTTTCTTTTTGTACTTTCGTTTGATTGGTTCTCCGCGACTGACGAAAGTCACACGCGATTATTCTATATACTATACTTCTGGTACGGTCAACGTACCAGCTCAACTATACCCTTGATGGGCATTCCGTAAGTCAAAAAGTGAAGGAAGCTGATATGAGAAAGAGAGAGAGAGAGGGGGAGGGGGAGAGAGAGAGAGAATTATCGGATATTTGTAGCTTTAACCGCAATCGTGTCGAACAATCGTCTTCTAATAAAGTGATGAAA
This sequence comes from Trachelus iudaicus, assembly GCA_030142595.1. Taxonomy (NCBI): domain Eukaryota; kingdom Metazoa; phylum Arthropoda; class Insecta; order Hymenoptera; family Cephidae; genus Trachelus; species Trachelus iudaicus. Next base: position 555,177 of record JARQTH010000553.1, read on the forward strand.
TAATCAATGGAACAGGCATAGATTGCTAGTTAAAAAGGGAGATATTTATGTTTTTTTCATAATCAAAATGTTGAAAACAGTAGAAATAAACAAAGCAAGCCGTAAAATTGCATTATCATAATCAAATCGTGAGGATGCAGTACGCAGGAACATAGGAGCCGCAAAATATTATTCAAGGCAGGTCAGAAAAGGACTACTTAAGAGATTATTAAGCCAACTAATTAGATGTCGGCTGGCTGAATACTGGCGGGTACTGCCGAAAGAGGAGGAAGTACAACGAACAATTTTCACTGGCTACAACAAGAAGCCTGTTCATAATATTTTTCAATAGAAAGTGAAATGAAGTGTGGGAAAAATAAGAAATGCTCGGATAATAAAGTGGGAAGGAAATAATAAAGAAGACAAGCAGCTATTCTGCTTCCGAAGGAGAAGTGTGTGTAAGCACGTGTCTGTATACACGGCCTCGTATACATTAGCTTGTATACGTGCATATACATAGCGTATACATAGCAGTATATTGGGAAGGCAGGCGCCGCTAGTATTTCTGGAGTTTAGCATGTAAGGCACGTGTTCGCATCTGCCTTTATGAGCGTTCCCTGCGATTCTCCATTTCGTCCTCATTCTCAGGCAACCGGAAAACCATGCAGCCGCCAGCCGCTGCCTCTTCCGCTAGAGGAGGGCTGGATGGGCTGAAAGGACCCGGTTAGATCCCCCGCCACACCCCCGCCCACGCGGACGCTCTCGTTCTCGCGTTGCTAACAAAAATTCCGCTCTACTCGGACGGCCCCTGCAGGCTGCCTCGAGGATTAAGGACGCTTCGGATCATATTAAGGACGGGATCAGGGATATCTGGGCTTTCCCATCTGCGATCGAACGCGTTCTCATAACCCTACAGACTCTTCCGAATAAGAATCGAGCTTAACTCCTGCTTGACTCGTGTAACGCGAAAACCGCACCTCCCTTTAAAAACAATTCAAGTCTATTACGCACGCACGTGCGCTTCCCTTTCGTTCTACATCGTACAAAGACGAGGAGCAGGAACTCTGAGCTTTGGAATCCTTGAACCCTCGTGAACGGCGGTACGATCAAATTATGAACTATGGAATATGAGCGTGCAAAGACGTCTTGACACTCAAAGTATTTGTTGTCTGCCGGTAAACGCCTCGTAATTATTAGACACTAGGTGCTTCTAGGTATCAAGCTACTGCAGTGAACTTTAATCTTTATCGAATAAAAAGGCAGCTGAATTATAAGTCTCGTTACTTTGCACTCCGCGAGGGGTGCAAAGTACCTTCTTCCGTTCGACGGGGTGAGCCACGCATACGTGTCACGGCCGAAGGAGAGGCAGCACAAATCGAGGGAGATGGCCTCGAATTTTGTTTTTTTCTAAGACTCCTAGTTGAGTGAAGTCTTGACTCACAGGAGATGGCCAAGAGGTAATCGGAGACGAGAGAAGAGAGAAGAGAGGAAAGAGAGAGAGAGAGAGTCTACGCTACGACCCCTTGCAAAATTGCGAGTACACTGCTACACTCCTTAAACTCAAACAAAAACTTTTTCTCGGAGCGGCGAACTTGCTCGAGCTTTAATTTACGTCGTTCGGGCCAATATATCTCAGAAGCCGGTCTGGCAAGTCTCATAGTTTCACAGCTACGAGATGCTTATAAACCGCGAGTCTCGTAATAATTCGTGTCACGAAGTACCCTCTAATCCATTGCTTTTTCTCTTGTCCTATATTCTCTTCATTTTTCTCTAACTTTAGTACAATTTTTTTAATTAATCAACGCATCTCGAAGAGTTTTGAAAGCTTTTCCTGATGAAGAGAATTCGAAATATTGATGAAATAGAAATAAAGATTGAGGAAAATGAACAAAGAGGCTCGAAAGGTTAAAACTTTGAAGAGAATGAAAGGACGCCTCCTGGGTATCGTAACGACAGCCCTGCGCTGCTGTCGTCCTGCCAAATCCTTTCTAGTACCACCATAAGATCTAAGTACCTATAGGTAAATCTAGCATCAAGAGTAGAGAGAATATTCTACGAGAGAAAATAAAGATTGTCTGTTCTACGCTGCTTCTTAAATTATTAAATCCGCAGGCGAAGGCACAACGCCGGAATCTTGAGTGTCGCGTTTTCGAGTCTGTAACGAGATGGGCGATGGCTTGGGGGGAGGGGGGAGGGGGGAGGGGGGGAGGCGAAGAACGAAGCGAAGTAGAGGGAAGGGGAAGGCGAGACTCGATGGTCGAGGGTGCAGCGGAGTCTGAACCGAAAACTTGAAAACTTTCCAGTAGAAAAAGCGTTCCAGGACCGCTACATCATCGCTCGGTAAGAAACACGAGAAGCCGCCAGAGGCTCGAGGATCATTTGCTGCAGGAATTCGTCCTTTCTTATCTCTCGTATTTGCCTGAAATAGTTTTCCTATTACAATCCTTGGAGGTTCAGTTGCGATTTCGTTTTTTTCATGCCTAGCAAAGAGTCTATAATCTATAAACTATAATCACTAATCAACGATGCTCAGCCTATCTCACCAAACCTAAGATGTGTTAAGAAATTTCATTTATTATGATTCCAAGTAAAATCTAACGCGTAAACGTTCTTTTAGTTTACTTGCACCTTCCAAATCTTCATTCTTAAGCCTCCGTACAAACTTTTTCTCTACTACGTTCGTCCATTAATCTTTTCCATTATCTATCCTTTAAGAGTATTCTATGCCAACTACGCTATTCTTCATCCTTTCGTTTTACGTTCCCCTAAATTCCTTCTGGACTCCTCAAGGACGCGCAAAAGAGTCTAATTCAAAGTCATGGACAAACTATTGCGGTCAATAGTCCTGGCTGGAAACCGTTCAAACACGCCTCTTGGCCATTCAACAAATTGATAGGTTTCACGAAGCAGCTGATATCGAGGATGCGAACTCGAAAGATAACCAGAAGAGAGGAACACAAGACAGGCATAAGAGAATGAAAGAAGTCGCTGGTCGTAAATTGAAGCTGAAAGCGTGACTGGAGAGAGAATAACGAGACCGGTGGGAAATCGGCCGGCAAGATCGGCGGGCAAGATCGGCGAGACGATACGAATCAAAGGTTACCAAGCGATGCTGGTAAAATCCTCCGGCTTAATAGATACCTGCCAAGAAGCGACGGAATGAGGGTAAGAGGTTACTCTAGAAAATACAGAGCATCGGGAGGGTGCAAAGGATGGCGGCTGCGAATCGGTTCAGCGAAGGTACAAGGGGGTCGCGAATACGAAATAGCCAATTTTAAACGAGACATCCGACATTTCGAGCTTATCCTGCCGAATGACAAATGGCTCCTCGTGGGAGAATCAATGTTGGGAAAGGTTTCCCTAAGCTTCTGGAAGGAGTGGAAAAGGTGGAAAAGGTGGAAAAGGTGGAAAAGGTGAAGGTCGAAATGGCGAATGGTAGCGAGAGTGATACTATGGCAGAAACGGCGGGAGGTCAGAAAGTGAACGAACCCTGCAGGGATCCAACACTGAACGGGAAACGATGCCGCGTGTTGCCGAGTGCACGCACGTGCGAGCACGCAGGCGGTTTCGCAACTCGAAAAACGAGGGGAAATATGGCAAGATAGTGAAAAGAAAAAGAATAAATAAAAGAAAAATATTTAGTTTGAGTGTCGCACGTGGATTTGGCGAGGAAAAGTTCGAAGAGTCGAGGGGAATCGCTCACGGTTTGCCGATTGTCGAAAAATTTCGGAATTTATCCTTCAGTTAGAAACGACGGAATGGCGCGTGCCCTATTTCGCAAATCAGATAACGTAAAATCTCTCGGGAAATTCTACTACGATAATTTCTCCGACCAGGAGGCTCAACTGTCCAACGGGCACCGTCATGGGAAACCATGACGGCACCCTCTACGTCGCAGTAAAGGTATTGTTCAGGAAACAATGCAGGGACTGATTGCAAGCGGTCAGGCGAAAACTTGACTCGAAAATAAACCGGAGCGCTCAAATGGTGTCCGTCCCTGCCAAATGCATCCACTCGGAATACTCAACGAGCCTCTCGCAGCGTTATTACGAAAGCATCGATGGACCCGTCCAGCCGATTCCTCCCCTCGCTCTACAGCAGACGAGGACGAGTCGGAGGAAGGCAAAGGGAGGCCCCCACGGTAAAAGAGCGACAAAAAAAAGGGACACACTTTTCTATTGTAGAGAGAGGACAATAAAGATAGAAACGACGCATTCTGCGTCCGGCGAGTAATTTGCAATTTAAAAATTCCGGACAGCACGTTACCGTGTAATCATTTTCGGTTTATCTTTGATTCTCGTCGTTTTTTTTGAATCTCCATATTCGTCGAAAGCTCGATCCTCCGCGTCCATTGGAAGGCCCGACTCTTTTGCAATTGAAGAGGAAGAAGGCGAAAAGCGGCTCAAGATCCTTTCCACTACTGCAATCGCGGTAATCACCATAAAGTTTACTTAAAAATGGAGCAAAAAATCAATCCTTTAAACGTGCCCAGTCAAACGTGACGATGATATTGCTTTTTTTTCTTCCTCCTTTTCCCTCCCTCCACCGAATGATTTAGGTCAGGTTAGAATGACCCTCGATGTTGCCGGAACGACGTGATTGTCGGTGGAGAGAATGAAACTTTTGAGTGCGCGAGTCGTGGAGTTTACGAACTGGAGCGAAGCCCAAGGAAAATCATGGCCGCTTTGTATTCTCCAGAAAGAGGAAAGACTAACACGCAAGAAGACAGGCTCTAAATCCGCAAGCGGCATCTTCGCGCGCGCGACAGAACGAAGATCAAGGGTTTCCTCGTGGGTGAAGGTGCGCGACTGCGTCGGTGGAGGAGGAGGAGGGACGTACGTGCGTGGCCTACCTGCCGCAGATTCTTCTTCTCTTCTTCTCTTCTTCTCTCCACCGAGTGTTCTTTACGATTATGTTAGATTGAGTGGACTTTTTCGATACGTGAACGGAAATTCCTTACTATTACGAAGTCGTTAACCGAGTCGGATTACGATTCAATGAAAGACGGATTTCCGACACGTCACCGACTACTCCTACTTCTGCTTCTACTCCTGAATGTCCAAACTGCGTGCCAGAATAGATTGCCGGGACTTTCTCCCGCGATCATCCGATACTCCGCATCGGCACCTGCCGATAATGTATTCCTTCCTGCTCTCGGTAATCCGATAGATCTTGCTTTGGAATTCATTGAATTGGAACTCATTGAAATTACCAAATCAAAAGTAAACGTAAAGAGCTTGTGCGTATCGAGAATTCGTAGTAATTGGAAGAAAAAGAAAGTAGACTATCGCTTTATCATGATTCTCGAAAGTTCTTGAAAGATACGAAGGAAATAGATCCGTTCGCGAATTTCCCGGACTTCTGGTTTCTGCTTTCGGGAATGCATTGTAATTCAGACCGAACAGTTTCGCCAGTGGCAAGTCCCTACGTGACTGGCCTGTCAAATTGAAGACATAAAACTGCACGAGAGACAGTTATGTCCTGACTAACGTATCGCTCGCACGTGTCCCCGTCCTTTCCGCTGTTTCTCATTGTATCGTCATCCCAGCCGCACAGCTGCACAGCTGCACAGCGTGCCGCGTGCCCCAGAGTCAGTTGCGAGCCCTAAATACTTTTATTGTAATTCCTGAAGAGTCGGATTATCACTAGTTCCAACTGAGGCGGAAGAAATCGGTTCGACAAGTATTGGAGTATCGACCACATCGTGTCGCTATATCGTTAATCTATCAGTAATTATTACCTGATTAGCAATCAGACGAAGAGACTTACAATTAAAATATAGTAGGATCCCAGCGACGAATACAAAGATGACGACGAGGAGGACCAGGAGAAGCAGAAGTATCGTCGGCCTACACCAGGCACTCTGTGGCACTTCGGTCTGCTGATTCTTCGTCCTCTTCTGCTCGACCACGCTGGACTCACCACTCACGTTAACTACGACACCCTTGTACGTGTACTGCGGCACTTTTTTGTTCGCCAAGAATCCATGGTCGTCTTCAGGATCCGAATAAACTCCGTAAGCTTCGAAGTTGTTCCTCCTGTAGCCGTTCATCTTCTCCGACGTCTCCTCCTCCTGCTCCTGATTCTGTCCTCGCGCGTACGATGACGTGGCCTCTCCAATTTTGAGGGTCTGCTCGTAGTTCTTGGAGGAGTCGTATCTCGTCGAGGTATCGTACTTTCCATATCCTTTGGCCAAATCGTATTTCGAGGGGGAATCAATGGACTTGGCTGCCTTCGAGCTCGACTCGAATGGCTGCTGCTGCTGCTGCTGCTCCTCGTATTCGGACTCTAAAGATCTCTTTGCGTCGTATTTGTAGCCTTTACTCTCGTAACCCTGTTCGCTGCTGTTGTACTTTCCCGAGGACTCGTACCTGGGCAAGGTACCGTACATCTTGCTAGAATGATACTTCCGAGTATTCAAATCCTGAGTGGAGCCGGAGCCGAGCTCGTACGTCGAGTCATGAGTCTTCACTCCAGACTCGTAGCCCTTAGAAACTGACTCGTAGATCTTGCCGGTGTGTTCCTTTTTCTCAAGTTTGTGCGTCTCCTCGGCATACCTGGATGCGTACTCGTAATCGGTCAGGTCCCTCGAGTATCGCCTGACGCTCTCGGGATGTTCGTAAGGTGCATCCGGATCAGACTCCTGATAGGGCCTATCGGATCTCCTATCGTACCTCAAAGTATCCTTCGGATAAATTCTATTATCGAACCTTTCCAGACTCTCGCACTCGAACGTTCCTTTCCTCTCGAAGCTCCTACATGAATATCCAGGTTGTTGTTGTTGTTGTTGTTGCTGCTGCTGCTGTTCTTGCTCCTCTTCCCTGTAACTCGCTCCTGGATCGTGATCCAAGTACCTGGAGCACCTGCGCTTGCTACCATAGTCCATCGAGCCCTCCACAACGTTCGGCAGTTTGCTGCTCAAATTTTCACCCGTCCCGGAACTCTGGCAGTTCTCGGCATGCTCCACGAGATTCGGCAACCGCGCGGCACTGGAGCTACCGGGTGTATTCTCCGTAAGGTCAAGCTTCAGGCCATTGCTTATCTTTTTCATTTTTCACCGCTGGCATTCCGATACCACACCACAGACCCTTTTGAGCATTCGAGGAGACCTTGCTTAACTTCCATTAACCTTCTTCTGCCTAGTTGATTTCAAGCGCGAGACCCAATCAAAATCAGCGATGATGCTGCTCTCGTCGCTGACGCGCTCAAGTACTGCTTGGTCTTGGTTAGGATACGGGGACATGTTAGTCGGTTCTTACTCTGTAGTTAGCAGGAACGAGCCTGCAAAATAGAAAAGGGGATAGCTCGTTAGTGAGTTAGTTAGTTAGTGAGTTAGTGGATTAACTGAGGTGCAAGGAACCAAAGATAAATTGTTAAAAGGCTAACGTGATTTACTAGATCGAATGATTCGACTGTTACAGAGTGACAGTTGGTGAAACTTAAGAGAGACGTCACACCCGATTTCAAATTATCGGACCCTCCCTTTCGAACCTCGAAGCCTCTTTGAGAGTCGATAAAACCTAGTGGAGTCTTGCGGATCGAAGCGCTGCTGCGCCGCGATCGGGGCACACGTGTGAGAACCCTCCGACATAAAGTTAATATTTTCGCTTAAAGGGGGACGTGGAGGGCGTAAAAGACTAGCCCCCCCCCCCCCCGTCTAGTTTCCCAGACTTTTATTCGGGCGCTAGCGTCAAAGAATAGCGGGGCAGCCAGAACACATGGGCGTAGCGCTCCGTATGAACAGTGTCATGCAATACTATGCACAGCTTGGTCTTTATTTAATACGAATGCATCGTATATTTATGTGTTTGTACAGAAAATCAAAACCAGCGATTGTCAGAGACGTCCTGATTGGACTTTAGGTGTACAAAACGCTTATGCAGTGCAGCTTTTCCGTTACGTTACGTCATGCCAATGCACTTTCATCAAATTTTTGCATTGATATAACTACAGATTTGAGAGATACACGAGAGTTGCCAGTTGACTGTTTCACGGCCTGCCACTTGGCGGACATGCTACCACACGAGCGACACAAGCCGTTTATGTAGCCTACTTTTGCACATCTACAGGTTGCACGTATTTCTGTTTTCGCGAGCTCTATGTACATATTATACATAGATTCAAAGGAGGTTTTAGATTTCGACTCGGCATTCAGAGTTCAGATCGATACGAAGCTGGCCGCAGTTGGCACAACTCAAGTTGGGAGATGATCACACGTTAGCCAGACTTGCGATCAAAAGGACGCTAAGCAGGTTCAATGCCGAGTGAATTGGGATGAAGAAGGGAGGGAGGGAGGGAGGGGAGCAGCGGAGGTTTCCCACAACTCTAAATTCTCCAAGTCGGATCTGGTACGACGAACGCAGAATCTCTCGGCTCGTACGATAGAGAGGAAATAGTTTCTAAGATGATTCAAGGGAGAGTTAAAATTTGGACTCGGGTACGTATTACTCGTTGTGCTGCTGCGATTAAGGTAGGAGCCGAGTCGACTATCGAACTTTTGTTCCTATTCGAGTAACAGTATATTGCATAGAAATGGCGAGCTGCTGGAGAGTTCAGAGGATCCTGGAAAATGAACAACCTGTGGATGCACGGTCATAACCTCGAGCTTCCCTTTCCGCCATTCGTACTCACTTCATATATCATATATCATTTACCATATATGTACAGGTACATGTTACACGATTACGCACGGGGGCTTAATAAGTATTTCAGCACGTGAATTGCGATTCGGTATTAAAAGGATAAATCGATCACGCGTATTTAAATAAACAAAAATCAAAATATTTGCCATATTGAGAACGCAGCAGATTTGAAGGGATATCTTGATTTTAATTAGCACAATTATAGGCCTTTTGCAAAACCGTTTTATTAAAGTTAATCGTAATAAGGTGGATGGCCCAGTAATCGGGCACGTACCGGTAGTCGTCTGTTATGTTATAATACTGTAGATTTTGCTACAGTCAAAGCACACGCTGAAGATATACTGGGGTACATGGCCGATGATTGGGCTATCCCCAACCTACGCAATTACGATGCGGTTCGATAATGACTGACATTAAATGTAAAAAGAAATATCGAAAATCATCAAACGGATCTTTGATGTAAAATCTCAATTAATCTAATTCCGCATTCATCGAATGACTTTGACCATTAGAAATATAATTGCAGACGCAAACGCATAGAGTTCCGCATTCATCGAATGTAATTTCGATCATTGATAATAAAATATATCTATAGACATGAAAAAGTAAGGATTATTCGAACTGCTTGACTGACTGAGAGAGAGGCTATTTCCGGTCCGGTACGTGTAAATCATTGTTATATAATTACTCAATTTCAAATTTCCCCGACGGGCTATGAGGTTGCGCGTATAGGTAAAAGTAAGTTGTAGCGTCCAAAGAGAATTAGCCTGCGATATTACCGAAGATCTTTGAAACTTGAGAGTACGTAATTACGTAATTAGGTTTCGACTTTGATACGGGGAGTGACGTTGGGGGATGAGGGGGGAAGTTGGAGCAGGATAGTTTTCGAAAGGGAGGCGTTTCGCGAGTGCAGTCAAGCTGGGAAAAGTGAAAAAGGGATCATGTCAGTTTTCATAGCTATAAAAATATCCCGGCGACTAACCTAAAGTAATAAGTATTGCAGGGCTCAAAGGAGATTGCTGTTCCGCATGCAAATATGATTAGTTCCGGAGCGTAACTTCATTTGCCTATATTAAAAGCGTGAATAGCTCGCTTTATGCAAACGACGAGAGTGGAATAAAAAATGTTTAGCAGAAAATCATAGAAGTCGCGCGAGGAGTCACGGAAGGAGTCATCGGGGAGAGAACATGACATGGTCATGGTCTCTGGTTGGCCGGAAGCACATCGTACCGTTTCCTCAATTTCTTCCGTAATTGGCTGCCATTCGAAACGCCAGCGTTCGCATCCATTTAATAATGACGATTAACACAATAAGGCTGTCGTTTGGCTCACTAGAACCACAAGATATTTCAGGGTGTTGCATTTACGTTTTTAATTGTTTTTTACACTTCCACCGCCCGGACCACAGATTCACAATTCTTATCGGTTATCAGATTATCTCCTGCGAAAATTAGCCGAACACTAAGTCACAAGATTACTCCCAAATGCAACTAATATACAGGGTAGCACTATTCTTGGAAACTGGTGATTATCGATTGAACCTCAATAGCCACAAGGGTCTTCTCTAATAAAACCCTGCTAAAACTTTGCCGATATCCAAAACATGCCCTGAACTTTAGCATTCAGAGACGAAGGTATTTCAAGATTCCATGGTACATTGGCTCGAGTAATAATTGCATCTTGGTATGCAGCTGCCATTGGCCACACAGCCTCGAGGAGACATTAGCAAGTACCTGAACGCATGCACCCCCCCACTTTCAATACGGGATACGTATTGCTGGAGAATCAATAGGCAATTGCCCTACCGACGATCAATAAATCCAGAAATTCCTGAATCTTCGAACGATCTCGGTAGGCGAATCGTACGATTACATAATAAGACACGGATGAAGAATTCGCGTGCGAATAATTAATAAATTATAAGTGTCGACAAAAACTGTGGAGCGGCCTAATTTTTCATTAGAACTTCTGCAATCATTAATCAGAGATTTTACCGTTAATCGTTCCATCCACATTGTATTTGTCTCTCATAAATATTTGTCCAGGTTAGTTTATACGCTCTTTCCTTCACGCGGTCTGTTAATTCTCTCTGAATCCTCCTTTTTCAATAATCCAGATATCAGCGTCCAAGCAAAAGCAATCGCTTGTACGAGGATTGTACTGCCAGGCGCTCAATCGTCTGCCAAGGTATTATCAATTATCAGAATACGCGAGGTCAGGTTAGGTTTTTCATTCGCTCGGAGATTAAGTAGAAGAAATGAGGAATGGTAGTTGGTATAAACTATAATAGTAAAAATTGGAATTAACAGTGATATAGTTGTTATTGCTGGCCTCGTCATTCTCCAAAATATAGATCAACATTTTTACCCATTTATTTAACAATTTGTCGCGTTATTCCCGAACCTCTCGCGGTTGCATAAAAACTTTTGAATTATTTACGTTTTTCCGAGCCCGCAGTCGCATTGCGCGGGATACAAATGCATTCTCTTTTTACCACCCTTTTGAATCTTTAATACGACAGGGTGCGGACCTCGTTCGGCGGCATTCACGAAACGCGCACACACGCGCGCGCGTCTCTGTCTCTAATTTTTATTCTGCAACTTTCTCCTACACTGCTTATCTTTATTTTCTTCAATATTATCCTACCTACGCTTTTACTTCTCTTTTCAGGAATCTAAACAAAATAACGAGATAATAATCCCTCGACAGCATCAAGTCCTACCGAGTGCGTAAGTTTTCACCTTTGTCACCAGCTTCGACTTTTGAGAGATACGAAATACATGAAAATCAATGAAAAAAGGAAAAACAGTTGCAACCTGTAATACTGGGCGTCGTTATTGGTGTCCAGGTCACCGACGCAGCATAGCAGTTCGATGACGTAAGAGAGTCGAAGTTGGTGAAGTTGGTATCGATGTATGCACTTGTGCGCGCAACACAGAGAGCACTATGGTGCGAGTGAGAGGTGGTCAAAGCCTCGGGGCGCTCGGTGCGTCCTCGTTTCACAGCACGAGTGTAAGCGAGAGCGCGATAGGGGGTCCTCGCACTCGTGCTGTGCGAAAAGGACCCTCTGTGCAATATAATGCATAAATTAATATATATTTTTGAGTTTACGAAGAACCATGGTATTTCATGATGAACAATAATGCTCTGTTTTTCTCAGTATAGGTGTTCGTTTACTGTTATTGCAGAAGTTCGCGGACGCGATTCGATTCAATGCTTTTCGAGTACCAAGAAAATCAATTTTGCTCCACCTGTACTTCAATTGTTCCTTCACTTGATACCTATAGGGAAATTCAGAAAAATCTAGCGAGAAAGCAAACCACATTGGTGAATCCTGCTTAAGACAACTAGCGTTTAACAACCTATAGTCATTCCACGAGTTCGATGTCTGTTTTTGACAGATCGAAGTTAAGGAAGTCTCTAAGCAAAGTACCGCGTCACTGTATTTGCTATATGTAATTTTCTGGAAAACCAAGTGTTATGTGCTAAGGATTTCATTGCTTGGGAACTGTCAAAGGAACGCATTGTACTCGTGGACCGACCGTAGCTAATTGTAAGCTCACTGACATCCTAAAGACTTAACGACTCGCAATAAAGTGAATGCACGACCAACTATACAACTATAGATGCACGACGGAACCTCCCAGCAGCTGGTTTAGTTGCCGCAGGTAATCACCGCAATCAAAGGTCAGGATTAGCCGGTAGCATCAGTTAGTTTCATCTGTATAAATGCAACCGAGTTTCAGGAGTTGTCGGGTCCAACTAAACGTACTTAAGAGCAGCTAGCTGCCCTCAGTGGTACCTAACAGTTAGCATCCCCGTATGGCACTTCTGTGTCCAGTGAACTCTACATTACGCCCCCGAGGCTAATTTCTGAGGATGGTACTACTGTTCGCTGTTCACTGTTCATTCTTCACTCTTCATTTTTCAACGAGCAGCGTCCTCGAGTTCACAGAGGTCCAGAGAATGACACTCCTCTGGTTCAATAATTATGAAAATAAGGTAAGTTTGCTTGAATCTGGAAGTCACTCGAGAGAGAGAGAGAGAGAGAGAGAGAGAGAGAGAGAGAGAGAGAGAGAGACGCGTTACCGAGAATTCTTGCGCACTTCAAAAAGGATCCACGATCGCTTCAGGTTGGAAACAATGTACCTGCCTACCCGAAGCCCGGCTACTTCAAGGTATAATAACTTTGAAATCTATGACGAATGGTTTTACTCGGAATAAACACGTGTTCACTGGTTCGTGCGCAGCAATCTTTATTCCGCTATTATCACAAGTCCACGTGTCTATACGATATCAAACGAAGGAGATCTCATGGCTACGACAACAGTCAACTGATTGATCAGACTCAACTAACCCGACACGGACATATGGAAGCTGCAGCAGATCGTCTATTGTAGATTAAACGTTTTATGAAAATTAAACGACAGATAATTAACGGACAACTCGAAAAACTTTTAGAACTCGACGACGAGACGTCCTGCGTAACTAAAATGCGTTTCCTGCCTTTCGGCTGCCTCATTTCTCATGGACGGATGACAGAGCCGCCATGTTGTTTGTTGTTTGTTGTTGGTTGTTTGTTATACCGAATAAGGAATGGCGAGTGTGTGGAAATGTGATTTCAACATGACGCTTAGCCGGTCGGGACGTCGAGAAGTCGGGAGGCCGCTCGAGTACGAGATAAGAATGAGGGCTGGATTCCGCGTATAGCCGGTTGACCCATAAAACGGGCACGAAACGTCATTACTGGTGAATTTAACGTTCGAGTTTAACGCGCAAGCCGAAGCAGCGCTGCACTAATCGTGGCTGCTATCAGCTCGGCATGTCGCCGCGTGTACTGATAAGCCATAGCCACCCCCTTTACCAACCATCCCTTACGGCCATCTACCCATACCATACCCCATAGCTACGTAGTATAGAATACACCGTATCTGAGCTCATATTAGATACAGTTTACAGTGGAGTATTAGCATTGTGTGCGTGTGTGTGTACGTGTGAGTGTAGTGCTATCGACGCTGATGTGCCTGAATCGTGTACCGGGTGTCTACCAATTAGGAAGAACCAAGGAATTTCAGGGCCGTACCGAGAATCGAATAAAATGTGGGATCTCAGTAATTTGTTAATTTGAAAACGAGATGATAACGGTGGAGCTATTGCTGAAGGTAAGGGTGGTCCAGCAAAATTTCGGTATTTCATATGTTTTAACATGTAAATAATTACCAAACAAATTTTTTGTTTAGACATCTGGCTTTAACTCAAAGTTATTGTTAATTATGGCAGCAGAGAATAATAAAAATAATATTGCTAATTTAATTACTTTCCTGAAAAGCCCATATAATCCCCGAGCTATAATACTAGATGGGGAAATCGTGACATTAAGCATCGTAAATTGTTATCGATATTTTGAAATTATATTTTTGAAAATTCCTGTCCAATTTACGCACTTCTACATTTGCACCATCGTCCGCATTTTATATAGTACACTCGTATTTCTGATTATATTGAAAAAAGAAAATTAAAAGACGAACTCAACTGACGGAACAATCAAATACTTGACAATAAAACCTCTTAATTAGTCCACGGACAGTTTGGAAAGTTCTTGGGTAGTTAAAAAAAGGGCGGAACCGACGCTACCCTCCTAAGAAGCAATAAACTCAAATACAGTCCCCATTTTACAATGGGCATCTGAAAATCACATGTAATCAAAAGTAATTCACTTATCCGCATTTCAGTGCGAGATTGTTGCTTTCGGTAGATAGCCGCGTGCGCGCGCGAGAGCTTATTCATCGATATATATTTCTTTAGGAATATAATATATAGAGACTGAAAGGACAGAATTTGAAGTAAAAAATTGGCGGTCGATCTTAGATAGGATGGGGTTCGACACGATGGCCGAAGGTGCCCGCCGACAGATGACGACAGCTAGAGCGTGACGAGATATTTGAACCGGAGATTCTGAAGGAAAAAAAATAGTTCTCACTAAGGGTCGACCGGAAGCACTGTTTACTGTAAGAGGTGATATCTACGAAACTCAAGAGCCTCATATTCCAAGGATTGCTTCGATCAGTAGATTTCTCCTGCTGTCCTCTCTCTCTCTCTCTCTCTCCGCTCACTAAATCAGAATCAGTCTTACAATTATAAAGAAAAGATGAAAGAAGGAAGGGAAGGAAGCAAGTCGTGGATACGCGGTGATGAATTGGCCAAGTAACAAAATACAAATACGAAAATTGTGAAATGCCAAAGGTAGGAAAAGTCGTAATGGGTTTTGTAATCGGAGAATGTGAAAGGAGGGAGTGCAATGCCTTGGGAATGTTCCCATTCGCGAGATATTGGTAATGTGTGCCAGGGACGAGAGGTTATCTTTTATCTTTGAGACGCCGCACCGTGTCTCAGGGTTCCGAGTCGACGCGACACGACCTGGCTTGGCTCAAATACCGTAGCTGCGCTGCTCCACTCTAAATCTTCTGCATATCTAAATGCAAAACGGGAAACTACCCCTTATCTCCTGCACCCAATACACACGGCGTCTTCTCCATTTTTTATTTTTATAACCGCTCCCCCTGGCCTATGTTTTACCCGAGTAAGATCTGTAAAACGTCTCACGTCGAGAGTGAGAGTGCCTCTCTGGCTTCATGTACCATTACGTGCGATACAATTTTCCTATCCAGAGAAAAGAATCATCCCGTAGGAACCGCACGTGCCGTTCCTTCCAGTTTACACCGTTCTGAAAGGTTTTGACCTCATCGTGCAAAAGCAAAAAAAAAACAACAACAAGAAAAGACATGTGTGACTCTAGGTAGAAACGAGATATTCCCGGATAAGGTACCAATTCGTACATTTCGTAGACCGGAAATAAAGATGAACGTTTCACAGGGTACTGGCACTGCTATTGTCGTCGCTTTCGCAGACCGAGAACAAAGAGACAGCGAGGAGGAGGAGGAGGAGGAGGAGGAGGAGGAGGAGGAGGAGGGCGGGGGATTCGAAACGCAGGAAAGGGAAAAAGACAAATGGGCTGGAAGACTAAAGATTTCGAAATTGTCAATGCAATGTAATATAAGTATTGTCACAGGTGTCATGGGTCAAGCGGACAACCGACAATCAGGCCCTAAGGAGATTTTTGACCATCTTTTAGTCAAAAGATTCACCTTCAAAATGTTATCTAAATTTTATCTTCCCTAAAATAATGTCAGCTTTGAATCTTGGCCGACAAAGCCTCCTCGACGGTTCTTCTTCTTCTTTTCCGCCTCTTGTTATCTTTGACTCTCTGAACCTTGAACCTGAATCCTCAAAGGGATCGATTGATTCGCAGTCATAACTCTTAAGTATTTCCTAGAAGGGTACAGAGTCCTTCTTTCGTCTCTTCGACCTAGGTCAACCGAAACGATAGGATTACTTGTTAATCTGCGAACATCATAAGGTTTCCGAAAAGAGGAAAAAGACTTAAATCGACTGAAAGTTGCATTAAGATCAAAAGTGAGCCACGCGATTGAAAATGATTGGAGGACCATTCCCCAAAATGAACCGAACAGCAAAGATCGGCGGGTCTCCCTCGCAAACGTTAACTTGGCGAGATCAAATCGGATTTCTCGTCGTGAATCAAGCACCTAATATCTGGCTATATAGACGTAAGACTTGAGGAGTACTTAAGGCTTTCCTGTTAGGGAGACGAGAGGAGAGACAGCTGTCTCTCTCTCTCTCTCTCTCTCTCTCTCTCTCTCTCCGCTCTCTCGTACCAGACGATTTACGCGGATTCATAAAATTAAAGCTCGGGAGTCTCAAAATTACGAGAGGGACTTCTCCTTCTGGGATGCTCTTTAAACAGGTTACGATAATTACGAGGCATTAAAAAGCCCAAGACAATTGAACCATTATTTGCTCGGCGACAAATTTCATCGGTAAAATAATACTAATTGGGAAACACTAAATCCTTTATAGCAATCTCAAACGAACCATACAATTACGGTCTCTGGGATTTATCTGCAATAGGAGAATTCATCCTTGACTAATCAATGTGTTTACGTTTTAACGTCATCTATCTGCTTCGCGTAATACAGTTTTTAGTTTTTGGTCTTTTCGCACTTGAGTTTGCCTTTTAACTCATTGCTCTTTCAAAATGCATCTTGCACGACTAATAGTTGGCACACGCAAGAAAATACACAGCTGAGTGTAATTTACTGCCCTCTACACAAATATGGATATCTTATTAAAACCTGATCAGAGCCATAGTAGTTAACAGAATCCCAGCCCGAGTGAGAAAATGTCGCATCTTGAAAAGGGTTTCCCGATCAGGCTGAGCTGGACGAGGATATGTTCAGACTGTAACTGTAATATTCCGAATTGCGCCCGATCAATGACTTGACTAACGATAAGAAGTAATGGTAGCACCGGAGTTCTGGAAGTCCCCTCCTCTTCGGCCCTCATCTGGACCCGTCTAGGTACGAGGAATGCTCTGTTACATTTCTACCCGGAATCGTCCCTGATTCCTCGTAGGCACCCTCGCACTCGCCCCCCTTGCATTCCCACGAGAGATAACCCAATGCCTATAGCTATTAACGCGAGAGGCAGCTAATAGACCGAGGCCAAGAGCCTCCTACCGATCCATGCCACATTGCCTCGCGGTATTCCGATTATCTGGCCCTTTAATTGTCGGTTTAATACACCGAACGACGTTTCCGGTTCGGAATTGCGGCTGCCCACTGTAGCTCAATAACGGGCGAATCAATAATCTAAAGCCAAGTGTTGATAATTGAGCAACATTTGAATAAAAGTCTGCAGGGTGCGTGCCTCGTAATTCCCGTAAGGCTGGATTTTATTCCGCGGAAGTGGACCTTAGATTAACGATCGGTATCGCCGATCTTTCACGGAGCCACCACTGGCTGATTACTTGGTTAATATCTGAACCAGGGCTTCTACCACACCCTGTCAGGGTCAATGCAAAAGTTGCCTGACAACCTGGTATAACTCATTGTCGAAAACCTCCACAGGTTTATATCCAGGAGTCAATGGGGGTCCTGACTTCTGGTGCAAAAGGCTCCTAGAGGGCTAAAGTCGCGCAGAAGGTGGACGAACGAAACAATGGAGAAACGAAGCGCGTGCGAGAGAGAGAGAGAGAGAGAGAGAGAGAGAGAGAGAAGCGTCGGGTGGCTTCTTTGTCGTGTCAGATTAACGTTACTATCAACGGTACTAAATGTCTGATAGCTATCAGGATGCTCGAGGCTGATAGGGGCGGACACACAGCCCCAACACGCCCCGCGCTAATCACTTTTTTTAAGCCAATTCGCGATAACGGACGAAACCACTAACCTCTCTGCCTCGCCGTTCCCCTCCCAACACCCTTACTGATCGACCGAGTCGATAAAGGGACATTTTTTACTAAGCCGCGAGACATTTTCAGCGGGGTGCCGTAATGAATTCGCTGCTACATTTTCGCGATTGCCAGCACTGATTGAAATCTAGAGGCGAACGGTTACCCTAATCCCCGTGTAATTCAAATTACACGGCAGACAGTTTTACCTTTCGCCCGTAATCGACTAATGCCAATGCCTTCGGGATATCGTGAATTTCCATTTTCCTCCATTTCGATCCTTCTCATTGTTTTTAAGTTTCATTGTCTTTAATTCTTCGACAATGAGCAGATGCAGCCACGCTAGATACTCGAACGATGATTTTCATGATTTTCGTAAAATTTGTAGCCGGAGCCGATAGCAGCTCCCACCGTTCCTATACCCATGCATGAGGATTATGGACCAGGGGGTAGAGGGGCAGGATCAGCCTGAGAAACGAAGGTCGCTAGGAATTGAGAGAAAGAGTGAAGTTGACCGTAGAGAAGAGAGAGAGGATGAGGAAGCTGGATGTGGATATGTGCGCGTGTGCTTGGCTGTGTGTCTAATCTTGGAACGTGACACGTTCCGATTGGATTCGATCGAATGGAGGTAGTAGCGGCCGAGTGTCTTGCGATACGGGACTGAGGGTGGCAGCTGACGAATCAAAGCGCGAGACCTCGTCGGATGACCTCATCAAGACTCTCGCCACTTGCGGCGGCGGCCGCTCGCAAACGGGGCGACCCCTATTTCTCTAAATCGTTAACCGTCACTCTACACGGTCTACAGTAGCAACGGTAGCAACGCGCCATACGTGCACGTGTGTGTACTGTGCTTAAGGATAGGGAGGATTCATCCCTCGGTAAAAACAGCTTGCCAGTTTCACAAGACCCACCAAAATCCTTGTCGGCAATTCGAAAGTACGGCTCAGTTTTTACTGGACTGGAAAGTCCAGAAAGAAAACGATCGAGCAAGTTAACGCGAAGCTACAATTTATTCAAAAAACTCGGACAATGGAATTATACATATGGCTGGAATGGGTTCCCAGGCCAAACTTTCATGTTGATATTTTCATGATGGCGCGACCAACGACCTGTGTGGTCAGTGTATTCAAATTTATCGACGCCCGTGTATTTCCATTTTGCGAGGAAGCGAGAGGGAAGCTGCAGGAGAGAAAGAGAAAGAGAAAGAGAAAGAAAGAGAGAGGTGGGGGAGGCGAGGGGGAGAGAGAGAGAGAGAGAGAGAGAGAGGAGGATACATTGTTATATGCAGGGGCCGATATTTACCCTGGGAAAATCAGTCGTCATTATGCGTAGTGGCAGAGACGTAATTATAATTAACAGTTTATCGGGGATACCGCAGCTGCAACTCGCACGTTATAAAACGGTATCGTGTTTCATGAAATTTCTCAATAATTCATATTCGCCAGTGTACTTCAATTCCGATATCGCCATTTCGAGGCTTTCCTTGCCTAGTTGTCGAGCATTTTCTATCGTGTTCATATAATTTACGTAAATATTAGTCGTATACAAATTCATTCAGCTGCGGGTTTGACTTTAACGAATTGTGCTTAAGGCCATTTTCAATTCTGCCCTGTCGTATACAGTTTCAAATAATTCGTCGCTTTCTTTCCATCATCTACACTGAGAGACGAAAGTAGTAAAATCAAATAGATAAATTCAGTTGACTTCTAATTGTTTGACTGAAAACTGATATAGTCCAAATGACTAAATATTTATTGCAGTGAAGAATACGAATGGTTCGGTTCACTGATAGAAACAGTTGATTGCATGCAGTTGGGTGAACACATCATATGTAGAATGGAACTGATTGGAATTGTTGAAATGGCAGGAGTCAAGAGGTTCTGAGAAACATAAAACATTTTTTTGAAAGAACTTTCTCTTCAGTTTCGTTAACCCAATCTATATATTACTGGGAACTAAACTACCAAATGGACAATTAGTAAACTGTATCCATTTGCCCACGAATGGTTCAGCCGAACCATCGTAACCAGAACTATAATACAAATATGCTGAAATATAGTAGTCTCATTAATTTCGTCCAATCATCGATTGCGTTGAAGGGATTCAATTGGGCGTGCTGTTTAGAACTATTTAATTAACTGAATTCAATAGGTATCGAAAGAGACAAAAATATAGCAACACCGCAACTCTAAACAAAATCGGAAGACGACAGGACTAATTGGACACAGCAGGTATAGTGAGATTTTATCTTTGAGAGTTCGTCATCGTATTACGAGGCATCTCCTACCCTGCATCTCCCATCCTTGAGAGAAGCATTTTATTCCGGACCATTCGGTGTCGTTTCTACCTAGTGCTTGTTTACCCAGAACCATACGGTTCGTTGAGGACTCTCCGAGGCCCAAATAGTCAAAGAAGGGAGCTATGCTGGTATTTGACCAGTTTTTACGGAGTTGTGAATAATATAAGTTAGAGTCTTTAAACATTGATTGGATCAATTGCATAATTAATTTGGTTGAGCTAACTAAATGTGCCGTTCCGACAACATAATCACCTTCTTGCATTACAATGCAAAGTCAGGAGATCACAGGTTTCGAGTTTTCGCGGGTTCTACGTTTCTCACTTTAAATGGCCTATTGTGTATTGGCGTATTCAGGTGCGTGCAGAGTATGACTCTGAAAGAAGTTCGAGACTGGAAGCGAGCCGAGGAGAAGTTCCGAGAAGCGCGAAGACGTTTAATTAAAATCACTTAATTAGCTCAAACCGGTAGTTGGCTACATCAGAGCGCTCTGGAGTCCCGATAAGAGCTCGGTTGATCTCATGATCAACCAGATGCGATGACAAAGAAGCAGCTTGATAATGGTAACCTTACTAATGCTGAGAAGCGATATTTCCCTGTAACGTCAGGCAGGCCAATTCATTCTGTGCATTGAATGCATCGCTGCCAGAGTGCGCAACGCGCAGCGCTGAGCAGTCGACGTATGTACGTACGTACGTATAAATGGCATGTATTAAGGGTGAATGCGGCTTCACGAATGCATGCCTCCATTCAAGCGGCAATGGAGCGAGCACGACCTCAGCCTGTCCTAGGACTGCAGCTCTGAATACGCAGAATATTAGCGTCGGCATTACCACCATCCGCCGACGATTCCTTTTCGTCTGGTTATTCGTTCAAGAGAAGAAGTCGAAACGAAATTCGAATAGCGCCAGAGAAATTCATCCCTACCGCTCGACAGGGTCACGACTTATGTCAGCTTGCAGATAAATCTAACGAGATATCAAGGGTATTTTTTAAAATTTAAAGAGATAGGGAGAACCAGGGGGAGGGGCTATCCGATGACGAACCTATGACAGTAGGATCCGTCCCTTCGCGTTGCTAGTTGATTATGTCGGACCTTCCAATATTTCTACTAATCCGTTTTGCTTTAATTGGCTCGATGTAATAATAAAGCGAAAATTTAAGACTAAGAAATTGAGAGCTCGAAGCTGCAAAGTGAAATGTCCCGAAAAACCAGAAGAGAATAAGTTGAGCGCACTCGACAAAAAATCAGAGTGGCTGAGAATGAGTCTGCCGTAAGTCTCAGGTCCACACGAAGAAACGCGAAGAAGGACGCGACCTTTTAAAACATCACCTGAAAACTCTTGGGTCCGTTGCGCAGCATCTCTCTCGCTCACTGGGTCTGGATCTTGCCAGATGACGAATGGCGCAACGTCAAGTATTTCTCATTTGACGCGTGTCTTCGGGAGGCGAGTCACGTTGTTCGGCAACTTCAAAGCCGAACAACTAACCTGCCCACCTCCCACCCACAGCATGCAGTTACTCTAGATCGGCTCAGGACAATAGTTTCACGCGAGATACGCATAAATTATTTCTTCAATTCAATATTCAAAAAGATAGAGATAGCAATGATTTCATAGGTATGTTCGAAAGTATCGTTAACCTGTGCCGAATAAAATCCTATGAAGATCGAAAGTAAGTTACGGGCGGCGCACGCGACGTGCTGTTATCGAAGACAGACCGAACAGGAAAAAAAAAAGTATTTTCATTCGCATTATTATGTCACAATGTTAATAGAAACTCCTAAAAAGCAAACGATGGGATGCCTAAAGAGTCGAGAGATGAGAGATGAAGTCCCTCCCTCACTGAAGCTCCGTGGAAGAATAAAAAGATGGGCAGACGACCGCTTGGAATTCCCGCGTATATTTACAAGCCGGCGATTTTAATAATTAATTGAATTAAAGTTCGGCTGAAGCTACCAAATGCGGACACGGCTTGTAAAACTTGGTAATTTAATTTTGAAGAGCAAAGGAAGTTAATACCACCGTGAGGATGGGTTCTGTTCTAGGAAAGGGTTGCCTCCTGCGCCACTGCCACTCGTGTCCTTTCCCTCCCTTCCTCCCCCTCCCCCCCTCTGACCCTCCTCGGCCGGCTACATTTCCTTCCTTCCTTCCTTCCTCCCTTCATCCTACGAGAACTAACTTTTGTTTATTTTCCTCGGGCTCGAGTTGACAGGAGTTATATTTAACTCGTCTTACACTTTGCTCAAGAGAATTGGAAGACGGGAATGGAATGAGGAAGGGAAAGGGGCGAAGATCCCTCTTCATAATGGTCCTTATCAAGATAGTAATATTTGAAGGAAGGAAGATGTTGCTATGCGAATCAGGATTAGGTATTAAGGCGATTTTCGAAAGATAGTCTCCCTCGACGGGACGGCCTCCGGTAAAATCTCTCGTTCCGCTGGAAATCTCACGGGATAAATCCCAATTCCGTCTTCCTCGAGGAGCTAGAAAATTCTAATTAAATAACGTCCTGGAAAGTGGCGGCTATCCCCAGGAGGAGTAAACCGTTCGAGTGGATGGAGAAGAGCCGTTGGAAATGTCCAAAATAAAATCACATGGGCCGGGGGGCGCTGGGGTGGGAGCGCCAGGAAAGGATCTTGAATCCCGAAATATTCTTCATAAAGGGATATTTTTACAAGTAACTTGCAGGAGATCAACAAGACTCCTGATTGAACTCAACGAGATCGGCCTGCAGGATGCTGCGTGGAGGATCAAATCTTTCGATCCAACGGCAATAACAAGTAACACGATCCTGTAGACGCTATAGCATAGACGCGAATAGAGTGAGGGTGTCTTAAGGAAGGCTTATGAACTGGGAGTTCATGCTGATCCTTAAATTAAGGACGTGTGAGCACAGTATCATCGATAACCCCCCACTTCTAAAGTTCCCTGTTTCTAAAGTCATGGCTATCACTTATTAATGACGTAAGCGCAAAGAGAAAACGATCGAGTGAATAATTAATTCCAACTGCTATGGGGGGAGGGGCGGGGATCTACTCGATCCATCCGATCTATCCCAAAACCGGAACCACGTCCAATAAGCATTCTCTTCGCATGCCCACCTCATCCCTCCTACCACCACCTCGACAAGCCACCGAACACAGCTGGTAATTAATATCCGCAGAAGCCCAGGGGGCCTTTTACGGAAATCAATCGCGCTCGTATCGATAAGAGATCATTTGATTATCTGTGCGCGGCAAAGCTTTGATTCCCTTTTAATGGAAGTAATGAGCGCCGGCTTTAACCGGAAATTCTACAAAGTGGTCTCATCCTCGAAAGAGCCACGGGCAGTACCAGAGAGTGACGGATGGCGCAGAAGGATGGAAAAACTCATTCATATGCCTATTGAACAGACTGCTTGTGGATTTTAAGGTCTCCCAATCAAGCACGCTAAAGAACGTCCAAATTTTTGCCCTTTCGCTTGCTTTTGATCTTGATTTTACGCATTGAAATATTCTCTCGCCACAGCATTCTTCGACTCGACTCTTCGTATTCCAATTGGGTTTCAATGTTATTGTCAGTGTGCACCCATGAGAGTAGGAAAGCGAGAGAGATAGACGATGGGTTTTAGAGAGTGTTTTGCAATTAGTCTTGAGAGAGAATGAGATAGACAGACACAATAAAATGGACCAGGAAGGAAAGGGGGATGGGTGGAAAAATAAGCACAAAAAGTGCCGCAGAGTACAAAAGGAAGAAACAGTATATTACGTGTGGAGAGGGAGAGGGAGTGGGGGGGCGGGAGAGAGAGAGAGAATCAGCTATATGGAACTAACGCGAGTTAGCAACAACGAAGCCCGTCGCGATTGTTGTTCTTTCCGGTTCTGGATTCCTGCCTTCGTCTCCTAGGTGCGGATAAAAAAAGAGTAGAGAAGAGCCCTTCATTATTCCGAAACCATATGGGGCATTGACACTGTGCTATACTTCAATTTATTTTTACGTGTATGTTTCATGGCAGATCACGCTTCGATTTACGGAAGAACAAGAGGAGGAGAGAGAGAGAGAAAAAATAAGCACCGATTCGATCCCAATGGGCCTGATTTCATTATATCCGCACTGATCTAGGTCTGCTCGCTCGATAAAAAGACCTAATGAATTTGATCTCATTTTTTTAGTCCGGATCCTAGGCCCATTCTTTGCTCATTCTTACCTGAAACAGAAACTCTAAATCCTGTTCTCGTACTGTCGAGAAGAAATAATAGAAAAAGGAGTTATTTGTTGACTCGAGTGAGATACGAAGAGACGTAGTAAAGGAATTATAAATCTACATTTGTATTCCTCTCATTTTCATTAGTAAAGTATCTACGCACCCGGGTGCAGGCAGATACCCACAGTTACAGCTACTGAGTGTCTATAGTTGCGCGTATCCACATACTTGCTCATGCACGCATGAATATGGTATATGTAGGTACGTGGACGTTTGTTCAGGTTAGTTCAGAAGGAAACTTTCCTATTAGGGCACACGTGTGCCAGTAGTACAACTTAATAAGGTAACACTACGCCAATGAGCTCTCGGAGCCAAAACTTGTACCTCGTGGAGCAAGATGGATGTCGCACTTCATTAAGTCCGACCTTCCTTCCTCTCCTCTGACTCGCAACTATTTTCTCATCTCTCTCTGTCTCTCTCTCTCTCTCTCTCTCTCTGTCTCTCTCTCTCTCCCTCTCACGTTCTATAAAGAAAGGTTCGCTCTAACCATCCTAATAAATAAATAAATAATAAACATCGAACCATCCTAATAAATACGCCAGGGTGCGCATTATAGACCAATATTTCCTATTTCCGTGACGAAGCCACTCTTGACACGTCTCTGTTCATCAAGATATAAACATTGGACATAAGAACCCGCCCCAATTACACGAACCATCCTCACGAATAAATTACCTGCCATCCCGTCTCTGTGTCTCTTTTAGCCTGGAATATCTAACAATAAGGGAAATCCCTGAGAGGAGGATGTGCCCCGCATCACTGACTCTGCTGGCGGGATGGGAGTGAACGATGCGTGTCTGCAGTGTCTGCAGTGTCTGCACCCTTTGCACCCTCCTCCCCATTCACCCTACTTGCTTCTCCTATATTCGCCTTTCATCGCGCCAAACTTTACACAAAGGAGAGGGCGCCCTGCAGGGAGAAAGGAAGTGAAAAGAAAAACGAAGCGGCGAGAAGATGAGAGAAAATCTTGCAGGGGCTACAGTCGCCCGAAAGACACGTCGCGACGCAAGCTACTGCTCGAAGGTAGCTTAATGAGGCGAGAGATCGTCGTGTCTACGTTCGCGCATCGCGTCTACGAAAGTCACGCTAAGTGGAAACGAAGGGCTCTGCAGAACGGAGACTCGAGGGCGAGATACAGAGATAACAAGTAGCGCCACAATCAGAAGAAGCGGGGATTTCGAGTGAAGGATAGGGGAGGATAGAGAAGATGGCAAAGATCCGCGAAAGATGGAAAATGGCAGGCATAGAGTCGCAGAGGACGTTCTTGTAGAATATATAATGGGGGGTATGATGTTACTTATGTTTTACTCGCGATCTAACCTCGCTGGGAAGTACGAGACTGACCAGAGCACAACTTACGCGATTCCTACGCGACCTAAGCAACCAAGGGGCCAATAAATCTTAAAAAACGAAATAGTAATGATTGCCGTTGAATTCCAGATTCTAAAACGGGAGCCACGTGTCAATTCAAAACAATTTCTCTAACGTGTAGAATAATATTGTAGGTCGGATAATTCAGACGATAACGCGACGCACAAAAGAATTGAATTGACACGAGGTAAAAGAAAATATTCGGTTTATTTAAAATCGGCGACGCGAAGCGCAACGATCTTTTACAATGCCGATTAAAGTCGATCGCAAGAGAGGAGGAATTTTAAAAAAAACAACAATACGAGTAACAACCAAAGAAAATAATATATCGGATGGCACTTTTCGTATCTATTAGACTAGAAAATTGTCCGCGGCTAATCGCGGCAAACTATAATAACAAAAGTTCCTTAAGAACGAAAAGACGCGGATCAATTCGGAAACATGTACGTTAATTGCCCTAAAATCGAAAAGCTAACAACAATCAAATCAAACAGTGAACTCTGCCGGTCGACGGATCTTCGTGTCTTGGTCAAAGCAATTCAAGAGGGATGTCACCCTCCGGCGTGACTTCTGCTTGCGCGATCAAACACAAGAAACAAAACTGAAATACCAAGCCTCGCACGAAAATACGTCGATCGCAAAAATCAAAATGAATTCGCTTACCGTGACGTTTCCTTGATCACGTAATCCCCAAAAACGAAGACATCTGTCGGGAAGCACGATGTGCACTCGCGTAATTAACAAACAGACGAACCAGTATGACCGTTCAAACAACGTCGCGCATCCAAACAGGACTGATTCTCAATCTTCACGCGCTTCGTCTCCGCGTGAAAAACAGTATCCCCTCCCTTAGCCTAATGGGCGGCAGGCAATTCGCCCTGCGGACTGATACTTCAACTCAAGATCTGCACGACGCGCTAGTTTCAATAATGTCGTCGTGACAATTAGCATTCGGTGTAACGTGTATCGCGGGCAGTTCCATAGCAACTGTGCTACGACGCTACGACGGATTTATTTCCTCATCGCGCGAGGGTGCACGGTAGAGGCCATAGAGGTCGGTAGCGGGGTTCAACCTCGGGGCGCTTCGCGTGTCACTTTCAGTCCTCCGTGGTTGAGGCTCGGCCGGGCAGGGCGCGTTACTGCAGCGTGACGTTACTGCTCGTCTGTCCCGCGTTGCGCGCGCTTCCTGGGCCAGTAGAGGGTGCAGAAGGGCTCTCGAAGACACAGCTTGACTGCTTGAATTTCGTCCCTCGCGCGTCGCAACCCCCTCCCCTCCAGAGGCTCCAGCGGGCTCTTCCGTCTCTCTCGCTCGAAGCTGGCGCGTCGTCTCGGAGAGGGCGAGCGAGCGCTCTATACGAACTCCGGCAGAGTACACAGCAAAGAAATGAAATATAATAAAATACCGTGTTATAATTTTTAGGTGACTCTTGCATTCGGTGGATCCTGCCTGGACTTTAATTCTGCCCTTACGCCGCCCTCTTGTATTTCGGTGTGGTTGTCGCCGAGACGGTTGCAATTCACCATATCACAATTTATGTATATTTGTGCACCCCGGAATCCTCAAGCAGCTACCGCAGTAGAGATACTTATTTCTAAACACTCCAGAGTTGAGCTAGTAAGGAAGAGACTAGCATCGGTAAGGAGAACCGAACCTGTCACCGCTTCTATCTCTACAGCAGCTTTCTGGTTAAGCAAACCTTAAACGTAAGGATTCGTATCCAAGTCGATCAGTGCTTCCTGAGTCCTTTCAAACGAATTTCGATTAATGTCCTTCGTGTAACTCATGCATGAAAAGCGCTACTATTCGTGCCTCCAAAGTGTGGCGTAAGTGACGCTTTATAACTAAGAATGCAATAAAAATGCTGCGTATCGCAAGTCGGTCCAATTTTACTTTATCGCACTAATACTTTCTTCTCGCACTAGTGCGATAAAGTAAACTTTGTTCTCGCGCGCTGCCGTGACACGCATTCACTTTGGAGGCCTTCCTTGCTTTCCTTATGGCTGCCTCCTCCAATAAGGAGATGTGCCAGTCACTTTGGAGGCACAAAAAGTAGCAATTTTCATGCGTGCGTTACAGAAAATATTATGCGATACTGATGCAATAAAGCGAACGTTATGCGCAGGCGGTGAAGTTGTCACACTCGCCGCACTCGTACCACAAGCAGCACTGACCTTCGACTCGTGCCGCTGTGCGACCCACTTCAAAGCCTACGTATAACGCTCGCTTTCTCGCACTCGTATCCCAAAGTATTATTGTAGTATATTAAATTAACATTCTTGGTTCACGTAGTATTGCATTATATCCATATTATCTTACCTGAAAAAGTCCATTGTCGTATGAAAATTTATATAGCAAACATTTATGTTCAGAATTTTTTAAATTCCATTGAAACTTTTGAGACTTTAACTTAATCTACACATCTCTTATTGAAAATTGCTCTCAAGTCGTTAATGCCTACGTTTGGTATAGTGTCCTCCTAGTTGATGTCCACAAGGGAAAAGTCAATTGTCCTAGTCAATTGTATACTCGTGAATTCACTTACACATGAGATTTTCCTCATTTATTGATAGTCTTAAGCTCTTCGTATCTCATTCTTCGCAACCTCCACTCATTTCTAACATTCAGCTAAGGAATGAGACTCCTTATGGACTGCCATGTTTTTCAGGGACATTTTGGGCTTTATCGTTCTTAATCGCGGAAGAATCATTTGCGTGTCGCACACGCACGACACCTTTCTGTAGTTGGCATAAAAAATGGCACGAAACATCGATGCAGTTCATCGATGTTAAAGTAGCCATAAAAGGAAACAAAGAAACAGAGAATACGTAGTAGGAGAGTCAAAGGGAAGAGAAACAGAGATCGAATGCTTGAGAACCCTGATTTATTTTCGTATGCGAATGAAAAGAGGCAACCGATAGGTTTTCCTTTTAGGAAAGTTTTGTCTTTTAGTTCAGACTCGCGATGTAGCTTTCATGTTGCTATCGTTCTAGCGGAACGGAACGGAATGGAATAGGGCGGCTCTGCATACAAGACATCTCCATTTAGATGCCACCCACTTGGCAGGACGGCCTAGCCGTCTCAATCCACCTGATTCTCTCTTGGTCCTCCCAGTCCTCCCAGTCCTCCCGATCCTCCCGATCCTACCTTCTTCCTCAGCCCATCCCCCTGCCCATCCTTACGAACATCCAGATCAACCCCCCCCCCCTTTCCGCATCAAAAGTATCTCCTGTGAATTCGAAAATTTTTTCCTTTCGTGTTTAAACCCTTTCTCTCTTTTTGCGCACGCTGGAGAAAAGAAAACAGCGAGAGAAACGAGGAATGAAAAATTAAAAACGTTTAAAAGTTTTTCTTCTTCTAAAGATTGTATAAACGACGTTGATATGCAATATTAGAGAAATTTATTCACGACGTCATCTTTACGATCGGTGCAAGTTTCGTTGTATCGTGCTTCATTGAGTTTTTGAAAATAGACGCTTTCGCGAACTAGGCGACTAGTTCTAGCCACAGGCGACTATATTATCAGTAAGAACCACAGGAGAGCAAATTGTGACTCGACAAAACGCAGGAAATTAGCAACTGCAAATGGAAACTTGGACAATTTTCACGGTTAGCTCGGCAGCCACTGGTACTATCAGGAGCGCAATCAGTGCAATCAGTGCTATCAGTGCTCTGGGAGTTATCGCTAGTCAATTCTCGAGAGTCAAGAGTTTGCAAGTAAAAGCTACAGGCCCTCCTGCGAATGGCCACGCTGCTTGCCTACTTCCACCAATGGACGAACGATCGCGTGCCTGGTATCGCGGGACAGAGGAAGTTGCCAAGTCTTAAATTATAAATAAAAAAATTCTTTTCCATACTCGGCCCTGTCTCAACGGGCGAACGGGTCTCGTAAACACCTAGTCCCGTAAACGCGAGCTTTCCTTATTTCTCACAGGCGAAACTACCTCGAAAGTTTCCAACTGGCAGAGGGCATTTCTCTGAGCAGATGGTTTTCCTAACGATAAGATAAAAATGTACATTTCTTTTTGCAGGAACTGCAACGATACCTATTATCTACCATCGCGTCCATGTGTTTGTGCGTTTTCTCGGCAGGCGCTTCATACAGTTTTCACTTTAAAGTGCAGCAGCAGCTAGACTCCGTAGAGAATAACGAGGATGCTCCTGAGAGGTTGGCGACCAAGTCTCCAAGAAATAAATACAACCGTATATCGACACGACCGAATCGAATGCAACTTTGTTGCATCCGAATGAACAAAAACTGGAAACAGGAGTATTCCTCTAGATCCCATAGATCCCATAGATTCCA
Organism: Trachelus iudaicus; assembly: GCA_030142595.1. Taxonomy (NCBI): domain Eukaryota; kingdom Metazoa; phylum Arthropoda; class Insecta; order Hymenoptera; family Cephidae; genus Trachelus; species Trachelus iudaicus. Next base: position 585,318 of record JARQTH010000553.1, read on the forward strand.
TAGATTCCATAGATTCCATAGAGCATGTACTAGCTGCAAGACCAGAGACATGGCAGGGATCTTGACTTTTTCAGGAATTGCGTAGCTGTGTATGGCGGGGGTGGTGGCGGGGCGAAGGAGGGGGGGGGGTAGGATACGACGAAGGAGATGCAAGCAAATAGAGCGACACGAGTAAGCGCGTGTGAAACATTGGCGTGTGAAAAGACATTCATTCCACACTGGAATGCATCCGTCAACTTGGCGCATCGATACCGATCGAACTCAAAATGCACGTGGAACGTCGAGCAGGAGTAATCCACGAATCGCGATGTTCCCCGAGTCAAAGGATCGTGGCTGTTGTCTTTACCGCGAGGGGAATTCGGGAGCCGTCGCGACGCGTCGGGATGAAGGAGCGCAAACAGCATGGAAATATCTGGCTGATGCGACACGCGACAAATGGGACGTTAGCCTCGAGCATAAAGGTGCATTGACACATCTTTCGATCCACGGGACTGCATGTGACTTGCTGGAAAATCCGAAGAGACTTCGCGTTCGCAGTGAATGGCGAGCGGGTGCGTTGCACGTTTTTAAATGTTAACCAACATATGGCAAACAATATCTCCTCATTTTTGTTAGACCTGCGGGGGATCGGGGGGATCGGGGGGACGGGGGGGGGGAGAGAGGAAGTATCACTCTTGCCTGCGATAAAATCTTTATATTTTATTTCGATTAATTAGCATTGCGACTGCGCAATCGTGTTTGCAAATAGCCGCCGAAGATAGTGAAAGACGTTTTTCGCAATGAATTGGTCAGCTGGAGTTCAAAAAAGCGAGCACTGCCAGGACATAATTTCTCTTAAATGACACGTACCTTGCGACTACCGCTATAACGTCATCCGAGAAAGCCAGAAAGTAGGAAGTCGAGGAGGAAAAACGACAAGAAACGAAGGATCTATCGCGCACATAAAACCGCCAGCATTAATTCCATGTATTTATACAAGCGAAGCAACACGCGAAGAGACAAGAGTGGACGCAGTTGGCAGTGGCGGGTCGCGTGCTTCCGAGCACGTAACGCGTTACGTTAACTGCTGGCAATACCGCCGCGAGAAAAGGTCACCAGACCCCTTGCGAACGGTAGGAAATTTTCAAGCGAGTAAAGGCAGCTGCGGCTCAAGAGAAGCCGCGTCAAAAAACAATAAAATGTGTCTTTCGATCGCGATGTACGACCGCCTAGAGTTACCCAAAGGATTAACTGAATACTTGGACCACTTATGAATCAAATAATAAAAGTCTCTCTCGCAGATGCAACTCTGCTATCTATACGGAAAAGGTGAATAAAGCATAATTGTATTCGCACTGTTTGCAGTTTCCTTGAAAGGAGAGTAAATAGCGCCTTCGAGATCGCCTACAACCCCTAAAATCCCTACGACTCCTTGGCAGGTCCCAGCCAAACCCAATCGAACCAAAACCTCCTTATCGGATTCCCTAGAAGCAACTGTGCCCGACCCTCGGTAGCTCAGAGCGAAACGCTAGAGGCGACTGGACAGGAAAGTAAGTTTCGCAAAAATTGCTTCGACTGTCACCGCGCGGCGTGAAAAGATTAGAAAAATGTTTTCTCTCACTTGGAGACCAGTCGCTGGTGT
>JARQTH010000553.1:587038-621648 GCA_030142595.1 Trachelus iudaicus
CGCCAGTGTCGCCAGTGTCGCCAGTGTCGCCAGTGTCGCCAGTGTCGCCAGTGTCGCCAGTGTCGCCAGTGTCGCCAGTGTCGCCACCAGCGACTCTGCTACACTCGAGAAGCGATAAACCCCTCGAAATATATTCCCTGCGATTCCAACTCGGCAGCCTACATTCCCACCGTTGGCAGCTCCCGTAAAATTGTATTCAAAGTACAATTTCTTGGAACGTGGCACATCTTGAGCGAATGTGCTGGAGCGTAACATCGCGCAGTTTGAAGGGCGTCTTATCGTAGGGGATGAAGGAGGATGTTATATTTTTCCATGGAGGCACGAGGTACGAGAGCACCGAGAGATCCTTGGAATGCCAGCGCAGCTTGACGAGCTATTCAAACGAGCCTTGGTGTCGTTACTTGAGAATGCTCGTTAGGTGCTTTCACATATTTGATAAAAACCACCCTCGTCGCTGGGCCAATTGAGAACTCTCGCGTCGCCGAAAGGATTCTGCATAGAATGGATATGTTTTAATCTAAGAAAGACATATGCATAGATAAGAATCCAGCTACGTTCATCAGCGATCGATTTCGAAAACGATAAACATTTAATGCCGACGAAAGGCACAAAAGTGTCTACTTTCCTAAGATTTCCAAAAGGTTCTCGTCTGCTTCCTTTTAAGAAAGATGTAACCTGCAATCACCGCGACGAGTGTCGCCCGATTCGGGCTCGGCGCGAGTAACGGTTAAAGTTGCTCGTCGTCGGCTGAACTCAATTCTCTTGATAGACGGGCACGCGCGCCGACAGTGATGTCTTAATAACGGCTTTCCTATAATGGGTGCCACAGGGGAGAAAAGGGAGAAAGGGGAGAAGGAGCAGGAAGTAAGGGGTACGGTAGAGGGTTAATAGAGACCGGCGAGTGAGACAGCAGGAGCGGGGCCAATGTCGAGGATGGGGTTCGGTAAGAGTTCACGGATGGGCTTGAATCAAGTAGATACGTACTATGCAGCTTAGCCATATCCCCACGATATTGCCAGAAGGTGTACGATAAAGCACAGTTCATTATCTAAGAAAGTACAAGGGTGCGCCCAGGGCTCGCGTGTTTCTTTAATAGAATTAGAAAAGACGAATTCCTTACTCGCAAGATATTGCGTTCGAACTGGCCTGCGGAGCCGGCAAAAGCATTTAAAAATCATCCAATTCTCTTAAGGGATCTATAAGGATTATCATCATCAAGACGAAAAATGGGCCCACCTTAAAACGAAATTCCTCAAAGATTTTCTATCCGCCAATAGACTGACAGAGACACGCGATTTCATAGCTGCATCTGTGCCGGTGATTAAGAAAGTGATTGAGTTAATCGTTAATTATCTTTTTAAAAAAGATTTATTTATCGCGAACGACCAGACCTGCAGCAGCGTGAGGAAAACGAAATCAGAACCATTAGAGTCGAAGCAATATTTATTTTTCAAATCGGGTGGGCAGCAATAAAGTTTCTTAAATATGTGATACAACGAACGAAGAGAAAGAAAGAATCTTCAATACTTTAGCCTTTAATAATTGTGACAGCTGATGGCCTGTGAGCAGCTGTCAGGATGCTTGTAATAAAACTATGGCAAACCTCCAAAATTGTGCACCTCTCAACCTTATAGCAGGGCGCATATCAACTCCATACCCTACAGCCCATAACCTACGCCCTACAGTTTAACTTTAAATCATTGAGGATTGCTGAAAAAATCTCTGTGCCCTTCTTTTACAATCAAATAGAATCTTTTGCAAAACTGCACGATAATTCTCTTTTGAAGTACAACGTAATTGAGTTAATTCAAACGAGTGCGCGAAATCTCTAAATGTGGTGTAACGTGTCTGGTGCATCTATAGTAAAATATAAGAAGAAATAAAGTTACAATGCGCCGTAAAATGCGCCAAAGAAAAAGGTGGATATTTTAGAATTTAATGAAAAAAATGAGTGGTGTGCGTTGGCGACAGCAACATGTGAATCGTATACCTTAATCGCACATTATGGAGTTCGAATTTTTGAGAAATTCCAAACAAGAGAAGGATTAAGTGTATACACGTTGCAGAATGCCAAGTGTTGCCCGTGTGAAGCTGTTTGTTGCACGCAATACGCACAGACGCAAACGTATTTAGGCGAGGAAACGCGCATCTACCTTTCCTTCATTCACCTTCTGTTTTCGATATATGAGCCTCAGTTTTTAGAACTGCCTCCTCATTATGCATATCGGATAGAAGAGAGAGCGAGAGAGTAGGCGTCGCTACGCCTATCGTCTCGTTAAAAGTATTGCCACATACAGAATGTCAGGTCACTGTCCTTAGAACCAAAGGTTAATTGCCCGTTCTCCTATATACAAAGAGGGCTTTTTTAAAAAAAATACGGTATTCTCTATGTGTCCATGCAGGTACGTGACAAAGAAAAAGCTATCAACGGAAATGAGGCAGGAGATAAGAAAGAAAATATGGTATAAAAAAGTGGCATCAGAGAGTCCCAGAAATGTAAAAACGTTGGCAGGTATATGGATGCACAAAGGAAGACGAGAGGGAAAGTTAGAAAGACCTGGAGGGCGGGGAAGAAGGGAGTGAAAGAGAGAGGTAGTAGTAGGGGGTGGGGAGAGAGTAGTTATAGCAGCGATCGTCGGGAGGGAAAATTCGAATAAATAGCGTGTTTACAAAGGGCGCAGTTGGGCGAAGGGATGTGCAAATAGGCGGCGGGCACAGGAAGCTGAAAGACGAGGGAGACCAGCTGTGATTTCAAGGAGACACGCGAGTCAGAAATATGTGAGTCTACGAATTCAAGAGCGAAGCTGCAACTAGTAGAAGTGAGGATTTAGTCAGGCACACAATGCCTTTCGTACGGCCCACCTGAAAATCAAATAAAACGCACACAATGTCCGTCGGCTAAATTTAGGAGACTCTTCAGGGGTCCTGGAAGAAAATCTTCCTGCATGAGTATCGTCCGACTAGAAAAATCTGCAAGATGGCAAGAATGATAAATGTCGATACCGCTTAGTAGCTTGACAGTCACTTCCATTTTGCTTATTCCCTGGATTCATCGTTACGCACATCCTCTCGAGTTTTGACGAAAGAAGACAAAGCGGTAAACTGACGAAAGGCAAGGAGACTTCAGTCAGAGTCGATTGACATAATCGGGCGCACTCCTCATCGATATTCCAAATATTTCGATATTTTAAAGAAAGCCTTCCCCGTTCGATCCGTCTGAACCGAACGCTTCCCCTTCCGGCCCTTGCCTCTAACGACCTCCTGCTATCGAGCCCCATCAACCATCCTTCCCCGAATCTAGCAAAGGCAGCCCCGGCTTTGTTTGCAGCGTTTTGCCGAAATTAAAGAAGAACTGCTGCGAGCGCAGCGCGAGTAAACGATCGTTGGGTGCCAAATCCGTGCGAGGAGCCGATTCGGATCCTCCGATCCCGCGAGGAAGAGTGTCTCGAAGTTCGGTAAATCTCGGTCCCATCAGCCACCGCTGCGGCGATGTTAACGTTACCCTCCGAATCCCTGAGCCCCTCCTTGTCAACCTCCCCCCTTCCTCTATTTCTCCCTCATTATCAACATTCTTGATACGGGCAAAATGTGCAATATAAAAGTAGCGCACTTTCGAGCCTCCCTGCAAGCTCTTTGAAGTTTCGAGGCTTCGACCACGTCTCGTTAGCCTATTCCACGCGCGTTACGTAGATACGTAGATACGTAGATAAACGCGTGAAGGGACACTACATATGGTACGTGTCACAGACTAGCTCGTACACGATGCCGCAGTAGATGCACGCTCTATGTTATTGTTTGATCAGGCAGCGCAAACACGATATTTTCTCGACAAACCCCAACTCCCTCTCGTTTACCTAGAAAATACATATTTGTTTTTCATAGGTTGATACTGTTGTGCCGAAGAACTCAAGAGAGTTGGACCTGAAGCACGTGCCTTTTCGGCTATTTCACACAAGCTACGTTTCGTCGCCGCGTAAACGTGGATAGTTCCGGAGATTCTGCAAACGTAGGTGTACCAAAGGCCAGCGCTGCTAGTGATGCAAGAATGGGCCAGGTACTGGGTTCTATTAATTGCTGCACCGACTACTTTGGCTTAAGGGAGGTTCACGACTGAGATGGTAATTGGATAAGTTAATTAGCTTTTTAAATGAAACTTTGTCGAGCATTCAGAGTTTTTTCTTTCTTTTTTTTTTTTTTTCTTCTTATCCAAGAACGACCAGCCACCGAGACTCGAGCCTCCGGCTGCGAGCATCCATTCCTCGACCGTTCTTGACTCCATATTCCTTTCAAGAAAGGAAGAAAGGGAAGGCAAAGAGAGGAGGAAGAGAAAAAATCCCACCAAATGATATCACGACAGCCAAGCTTCTTAGTTGAAGTTATGAGGGATGGGGAAGGTCGAGGACGAAGAGTAGCGATCTCAAGTCAGCTCGGCGCTCTTCATGACATCCACCCTACCACCCTCCCGCCCTCGCCGTCGCAACAGCGAATGATTTCACTGGGTTCAATCTTCTGGCTGTTTATCTTCTTAAGCGTAGAAAAGTGCACGAAAACAGTGAAATATATTACATCGAGGTGGAAAAAAAGAAGAACTACGCAGAGCCGGTATTTTAGTATATTTATATTCGTACTGATATGCAATTCTGTCGACTCGAAAGTCAAGCTATCAGTAGGATTCTCGGGTTTTCGTTAAAATTACGTAAGCAGACACATGCAGGTGGGATCAGTGATGGCCACCCTCGAGGCGACAGGAAAGTAAAACCGACAACTCAGTATTTTCCTTTGCTGCAAAACTTCGATCGTAAAGGAAAAAGGAAGAAATTGAAGCATCGCTCCCTCATACAGGAATTCCCTCTTCGGTGTCTACTGATTTTCCTGGAAGCCTCCGGAAATCCGGATTTCTATTAAAGGCGCTTATTTCAGCACGAGATCGCCGACGGCCCTTAAAACTAGCAGAGTGTAGAGATGCTGTGCGGCCGACGCTGACCGTCCCGACGGTCACTGCTCGTAAAATAAGAAGAGTTCGGCGAAAAATTCGCAATCGTAAAAGACGACGTACGAGACGAGCGGAGAAAGGAAGATAAGAGAAAAAGAAGCTCAGGGCCGAATGTAAAAAGAAGAAAATAAAGAGAATGAGGACGGCAGAGGATGGAAGTGAAGGAAGAGAAAGAAAAGTGAAAGTAGTAAAAGAAGGCGGTCAAGGGTTCCTTTGTCAAGGAAAACTCCTGCTTCCAGAAATATCGGGGGTGCGTGGACCAGTTGGTATGGGGGGAGGGTGCCGATGCGATTGGCTGAACCTTTTGTTTGGTCAGTCTAAGTAGTACAAATACCGTTAGGTCAGCCTATAATAAAAGGAAAAAGACGCTCCCACGGATAAGTCGTGCAAACGTCGTTAGGAAAGAGATAAAGTCCCTAGAATAAAATCTGGACCGAATTCTCGCTTTCTTTTCCAATAATGTATTTCGTTCTCTAATATTTTTATCCTCGCAAATTACAACTACTCGTCCATCCGTACATCCCAGACTCTGAACGCGCCACTCCTCAAGGAATTTAATGAAGGATGCTGTGGACCACGACTCGTAGAACAACTCCCACGTGTAATCCCGAAGTTTACGACCAAAAAGATCATCCAGGAATCAGTAGCACACACTATCGGTAACGCACTCGAGAAGATTTAGCCACGTTCGAAGGAGATCCACTAAGAGGATCTTTAACTTTGCCGGCAGCAACAAAAGGAATAATGAATACGTGTGGGGCTGCCACCATATTCTTCAATTGTCGGGAAAAATTAAAAGCCGGTGTGACTAAATGCTTCGGTATATCGTTACTGCACGTATGGCCACGCATTGCACAGTGCGCTGTATGATATTGCAAGGGGGAGCAGGACAGACAAACTCTCGATTGGGCATTCACATTTTTCTAAGGTGACCGTTAAAGGCACCTCGGGAACAAATTGCTTATCAACGAACCCTGTTTCGCGAAATCGCAAAATGGTCCTTAAGAATCTCAGAATTTGTAATACGGCAAGATTACTAGTCGGCGCTTAGAAAATCATTCTGATAAGTCTATTGCTTCTATATTGTACTTTCGGCTCTGCAGTTACTAAAAAATAATTAGGACAACATCGAAATATACTCGTCCGTGATTAAGTGACACCGAAAGCAATTAAACGAGGATGAACTAATTAAAAATTTCTTCGACGAGTGCCAGACTGGACGATCCGTCAGTGTCACGTGCTCGTGGATTTATGGACGTCATCACGGGCAGGTAGTCTGAAACAAGAGGATGTCTCCCCGGGTCGTTCAATTCGAATGAAAATAAATTCCGGTCAATTACCCAAGGCGTGTTTCACATTTACCATACTGTTTATTATTTTCCAAAATTCTATAAGACGAAGAAAGTCCCTCTTGTTTCATAGTTGCACTTGGCTGCGCCGCGTTCTTCGATATTTTATTTAAAGTATCGTCATGCTGCTTTTTACATTTCCACTGAAGGACTAACAACGTGTTTGCTTCCTTAAAATTTATAAGGACGTTCGACACACAGTCTCGATAGGTCGATATCAATTCGTCGAAGGTCGTCAGTCGCCATCGAAGGTTACAAAAATAGAATAGTACGCACGGAGAATGCGAGGCAAATGCCAGTATATTTCATTTCCGTCTTATGTCACGCACAGAAGTACAATCGTACCTGCACACACAGGGCTTTCAAAACGAATCTACTTCCGGAATGAGACGCCGCTGAGTTACGAGCATAACGCCGAGCTTTTCGAGTGTCAATAAAAGCACATGCAGGAGCCACACGCAGAGAAAAAAAGAGTTCAGGTCAAAGCAGAGAAACAGGGAGCGAAGAAAAAGGGACAAAATAAAAAAAAAAGAGTTGAATCGACCAACTCGGTCCAACCCTTTGAAGTTAGCGACTTGCAGTTCCTGGCGTCCATAATGACGTACGCTCTGCTTCTCTCTCTCTCTCTCCTCTTTTCTTCATGACTACATACTTTATATCTATCTGCAATACCAAAGTAAGTACTGTATTATTGAGCTGTAGCGAGTCCATCTTCATCGTCAGAGGAATCCTTAAAACTGCACTCGAATATTTGACCATGTACCGTATGATATAAGGTGACGAAATGATTTTAAACAGACGAATACTGGCGGAGATTACGCGTTTTGCAGAACGCGGAGGTGAGTCAGTGTGCAGTTTAAGCTGTAGATCTATAGACAATACGGTCTAAGAGCGAACGAGTAACGGAAGTCGTGAGCTCGCGAGATACAGATAAGGGTGTCCAACGTGGGGATGCATCCAGCAGGAATAGCCTAAAGGCTTGTTCAGCAATATCGACTGGAAAGGAAACTAATGGGGAGCCGGGTTTCCTAGTTTGACCAGCTCCGAGGGCTGATAACGCAACAGACTTTCCCGTAAAGAGCGAGTTTTCAACAGAACCTGCGGTCGATGCCAAAAGTGAGATGCTCGACCTCACATGATTCGTCGAAATTACATCCACGGAATAACGAGACACTTTCAAATTAAAACACTTGGAATTATCTGCGGAAATGGTTATGCCAATTCTACGGTTTAATTCTTCTAGTCGTCGGGACTTTCCGCGAGCCCTATACTATTGGCAGCCCTCTTTATCTCTGTTCCCCTTCTCCCTTTCTCTTTCCACCTAAAATCTTTCTCTGGCTACCCTCTCCAGCTATCCACCAAGCACCCCGGTTCCGCTCTGCCATCCTCTAATTGCAAACGAGAAAACTCTCAACCCTCTTCCACTTGACACGGAACATTAATTTCAAAATATTACCGGGACGAACGATAGATTCGGGAAACCGCAATTAAACATTATTGAACTCGGTGGCTCTCGTCAAATATCACGCCAAACCACCTGCCACAAAGCTCCGCTACCTGTGGGTATATTCAAAATTTGCACATCAAGAAAATATAAAATCCAGTCAGGACATTTTCACGAGAGGGATTCATTTTTTGGGGATTTTTCAAAGTAGACTATACTTAAACCTCTATACTCTATGTGCTATCTGCTGTTAAAATATGAGCGACAACGAGCAGGCATCGCCGCTTTCTCGATGTGCGTTCATTCTCCGTCGCATGTGTTTCTATTTCAGAGGAATCTGGAAAAGGGTAGATCGTTTGGCAACTGAATCAAAATCTTGACACGCGTGCACTTGTAAGATGGATATGTGCGGAGGAATCCCAGTGGCTTTTTAGGCGGTTCAAGAGTGGAAATGCGGATGGCGTTATATTCGGTATTGAAAATAATACAGGACACTGGGGTAAATATTGAGCGAAACCATACGCTCGTGCACACCAACGGAGAAAAATAAGAGCAGAGGAGAAATGCAGGGGGCGAAGCAGTGGGGACGATAGAGAATTGGGTCGAAAAGGCTAGAGGTTGAAATTGACACAGGGTGATACTGGAACACTGGTAGGAGATATTCTCTCTCTCTCTCTCTCTCTCTCTCTCACGCGCGCGCGCGCGCACTTTTCGTATGTCCGCCCCTGGCTCACCAGCAACCCTTGCGCCCCTACTCCCACGAACCCCTGATACGTCACCCCTTTCGTTGTTCTGCAACGTACAAGATAAATTAACGTAGAACAATGATAATTAGCTAATTATCAATATCCCATGGAACATCCAGCCGTCAGCCTGTTCTATTACGCTACCCCTCCCCTCCCCCCCCCGGCCACCCCACCAGGAACTACCGCAGACAAAGGACATAACCTCCTCCCACTGTCCTCCGCAACCCCCTTGAGTATCGCCAGCAACACCGCCACTACCACACACCACTATTCTCTACTTCCTACCAGCACTGCCGCTGCTACTGTTGGCTGTTCTATCGGCACCTCTGGCGAATCCTCTTGATAGGCGACAAAACTTTTGCTCTGAATGGCGAAAAGCTGCCGATGGAATAATTAATTATATATCGAGGAAGGAAGCTGTGGTCTGGCGAACGGTTGTATTACCTGCACTCGTACTACTTGCCCAGTTATGATCTACTCTAGCCCTTTCCGTCTTCTCCTTTGCCTCCTACGTATCAGCTATACTATACTACAATATATCATACACATCTTCTACGGACCTATACTACCTACCTATACTACTAATGTACTGCTATCCTCCCATGCCTCATTCCTACCCTGCGCTCCACCCGCACTTCTACAACTCTACACGAGCTTAATTGTTGAGGCAGCATCGTGTAAATACATACAATATGATATGCATGCGCGCCGGGAGGATGAGTACTATGTCCTTTGGCATCCTTACGTTTTACAGCGCAATGTGAGAGAACGCTAGGGAAAATAATTGTCTGATCCTTAAGAACAGATTATTTTCCATAGTCCTCCATGTACCTCCTCTCTCACTACCTCACCCTTTCGCAGTTTTGTCCTTGCTCGTTATTCTTCTAGCCTCTTTTCTTTCTTCCATTGTATGGCTGGCTGTTCTTGGAAGAAGTGTGTGCGCACGCGCATAAGTGTCAGCAAATGTCTCTATGCTCGACCCCGGTAGTTGCTCTAAATATGTAGGAGTCCTTTTCAAAGACTGAACCGAGCGTAAATGAATCTGAATACTGTTCCTCCGGTTTCGCACAATAGTTAGAATATTGAGAAAATTTGGAAGGTTCAGCCAGACTATTAAACCTATTTAATTAGCGAACTAAGTTAGCCTACATAAAATGTTTGCATTTCTCCCAGAGACGTTCTGCATCAAAAGCATTTTGTCAAGACATGCGAGATTTCGAGAGTCACAGATATCTTTGCACAAAATTTACGAAACACGAGCGTCATTTTGCTACAAGATATATATATATATATATATATATAGAGAGAGAGAGAGAGAGAGAGAGAGAGAGAGAGAAAGTTTCCTCTATGTGAAACATGTGGGCACTATGAAACGTCATCCGCGTACATTTTCACTGTAGTCAGAAGCAGGAATTCCTAAAGACGTGAAATTCGAAGCTCCTTCGCAGGAAAAGCTGTATGTAAATAATGAAAAAAGAAGAGTGGCTTCATCCTTATTCAAGGCAAACCGCTCGACCAGCGTGCGATGCCGCGCACAAAACGCGTCACGACGCAAAGTGCTCGTAATATTTTGACGACGCGCGACGTTGCATCAAAATATATGCAAGTGTCAGTGAACGGGGTCACATCTAACGACACTGTAGTCCAGAGATCCGCCACACAATGCATCTGCCCATATATGGGCGAATATATACATACATACGTTATTATACATATATATATATATATAAGAAGAAGTATTGTAAAGTGAAAAGCTATTAACAGACCATTTTGCTGGAATAAAATTCTAAAAAATATTTACCCATGTGCATTCTTTCTCTCTTTTATTTCTTCTCTCTTGCATATCACTGTTTAATAAACACTTTGCCGTCCAATTTCGATTTCCACTTGTCCCGTTTCATAGCAATTCTTGCCGGGTTGTGTTTCTTCTTAGAGCGTCGCGGCGCAGTCTTCACCCCAGCGTCGTCGTACACGACGGATCACGCGGAGAACCAGCCTTAATCGCGACTTTACGTGTCGCGTTCTGTCGGTTTCTCCATTCTCACTCTCTCTCTCTCTCCTTCCTCCTTTCTTAATTCTTTTTTCTAGCAAAGAAAAAAATTATTATTCTCAGCGCTGATGCCTATTCTTCAGTTTGTCCAGTGTGTCACACCATATTCTGTCGGAAATTTCGATGCAAACTTTTCGTCTAATCCAGTTTAGACCTCTCTTAATCAATGAGACCGCCCTTTTCGAGTTTTTAAGGACCGAGAATAAGGTTACGTCAAAAGAGGTTTTCTTAAACGAGAATTTTCCTCGAAGCCTGTAACCGAGTCCCCGAAAAAGAGGATCGTAGGAAGTTTCCCAAAATTGTCAGGATTCAAGTTCAGCTCGGCACGAAGATTTTGCCTCTGTAGCTCGAAAGCTCGTAGGCCCTTGTGGCAATCAGGCACACTTCGACAGATATTCTACTATTTGAACAGCTACGTATCTAACAAGTATCCGTAAAGCGAGTCACTTTTAATTAGAACACTTATCAAAAGATCTTTATAATAATGCGAGGCTCTGAACATGCCGATCACGGCTTTATGGTTTACACTCGCCCGGCCAAGTCTTATTGTTAAACTTTCATCGAGCGCTTCGTCTAACGGTAGTGCCTTCGTCTCTTGCATTCATTATAAATGCTATATGTAGATAGAAAAATGTATCCGCGTCCTGTAATGTGCGCAACCACTTTGCTGTTTTGCTAGTTTACATAAAACGAGAAAATCTTTGTACCGCTCGCAAGTACCACTGATAGTCCATCGAACGACGCACCGAAGCTATTGTGAATCCTTGTATTTACGTGTATTCCTCTTTCGTGAAATTTGCACTCGCGATCACCCACGAGACATCCACATTGCCTTAATTAATAAAGAGAATCGTAGAGAGCGAAAGAAAACTTGAGGTGGTTAGACTTTCATCAGGATTGTCGATATCGTACACTCATTTAGGTATTTCTATTTGATGTCCCGTCTTGTATTTATCAAGCGTCCAAGCATACATATCCAATTACGGAAACAACGCGAATTCCCGATTTAAACAAATGACGACATTCAGTCTCGATCTCTCAGCCGGTAGCGTAGCATCGAACGTTCGGAATGTATCTCTGCCAGGGATGTAATTGGAAGTTTGATTGAAGGTATAACGGTGGCTTGGCAGCGGCAGCCCTGAAGGCCCGAGACTGTTCGGCACGCGAGACCGCCGGCCGACTGAGGCTCGATTCAACCGACGAATGTCCCTAACCCCAAACTCGGCTCGTCTATCCCGAACGAATCGTCGTTCTCTGTATACCCACTACCACCTACAACCGCCTACAACGACGTACTACCTACGCTCTGCTTGCCAGCCACCCCCTCCAGCCGTCGTTACCCGAGCGACTCGTTCGGTGTCGGTGCGCATGCGTCAGGTGAGTTCAGAACTGGACTACTCGCTCTCGAGTATTTGCTGCTACTGCTACTCTTCACTCTGATGAAATACTATTGGGACACTGCTAGACCAGAAACTAGAAGCTAGAAATTACAAATGAGAAATTGTCAGGTGGGATCCTGGTCTCTATCGAGAGCGAGAGGAGCATGCAACGTCAAAGTACATGCAGAACTAAATACTACATCCGTACATTATATGCATGTCTTCCTATAGTCGGAACATGAAATAATACTTTGATTTTCACAGATCAAGCACAAGGAAATTTCTAGATTCTACTGCGCACCGTCTATTAACGAAAATAAATATATTATTCTATTCAGGATGTGAGATATTTCATGTTAATCGTCTTGAGATCTGAAATATGAAATCCGCAATGATCTCTGTGCTTGAGAAAGTGGTGTCGTCAAAGTTTTCTAATAAGAAGTATTATCGAAGAATACGAGAATGGGTGCGATTAATAAGTAAAACGTCAGCGACTCGCTTTTTAGAGCAAAAAAAGTCAAAAATTGAAAAATTATATACAAATTCTAAATTCCATATACAGGGTGAGGAACTTAAAACCGGCCACCTGAATAACTTGGCTGCTATTGGTGATAGGAAAAAATGTATCAGGCCAAAATTATTTTTTATCGAGGGGCTGATCATCCCATGTTAGGTAACCACGAATGACCTTTCCAATAGGTCATTGTATTCGTCTTGAAACACTCTATCAGAATGTAAGTAAAAAACATACCGTTCCATTTCAAAAAACAGAGATGACCTTCGTATCCCCTTGACGTCTCCACCTATCAAAAAACTAGTAACATCGGATGATCAGCTCCTCGATAAAAAATAATTTTGGCCTGTTATTAGCCAAGTTATTCAGGTGGCCGGTTTTAAGTGCCTCGCCCTGTATATTTGATGCATCACAGAATTCAATAAGAAACTTCTAAAATCGTTTCACGGCAGTACAGCTTTATATGTTCGAGAATATTAGGGATCCCGCTTAGGCCTCCCCCCCCCCTCCACCACCACCACCACCACCACCACCACCACCACCAAAACGCACCCTCGCACTCGGAATATCTTAAAGGTTGCCGGACAAAGTTGAGGAGGTCGCAAGGTGAAAAGATCGAAAAGAAGGAGGCGTGACAATTCACGAGGATAAGAGGCAATCAACTCGCGAGATCGGCTTCAGGCGCACGTAATTGTAATTATGGAGAAATATATAAGTATCATATATTCTGAGTGCATATCTGTCGAGTAGCAGCTGTAAGAGAATTCAACGATAGAAATGAAGATTGAAGCGAGCTGGACAAGACTCATTGAAATTCCAGGTTTTTAGATATGATTGAATTTCCGAACATCCGCAGTAATTTAATTGGGTATTGTAATTAATATTCCTGCGGACGTCTCTCTCCCTTCTCTTTTATAAGGGTTGAAGTTTCTTCCACGATACTCCCTAAGATTTGGGAATCTCTCAAGAGAGAAAAATAAATTGGGACCCTTAACTCCGATATGCTGAAGACAGTGAATAACCAGAGACTAGCTGACTTGATATGCTGCGATGTGACTGTGCGCGTGGGAGCGTTCACGTTAAAGTGTGTGTGTGTGTGTGAGTGAAGAACTTTCCCTATCGGCGTTAATCTAATGAAATATTGTCAAATAAAGCACAGAGTTTAACTATCAATGAGATTGGCTAAGTATCGCAAGAAAATTCACGAGCGTAGAGTCATAAACGAACGGTCGTATACAAGGTATAGAAAGAAATGTCCAATTTCCAATGACCTGCCCGTTTGATTTCTATGATAATCCCAAGAAAGAATCCATCCCAAGAAACAAATACATATTGTATTACATGATAATAATAAAGCATATACGAATTGCATATAAACATATATATATATATGATTTATATGTAATTTATAAATGTATATATTCCACAATAGTCGGATAAATAATCTGTGTCAATTGGACATATAATATAATCTGTATACATATACATATAACTGCAGTTGATAAGTTTGTCCGAATAAACGTGTGAATAAGGGTGTGTTCTCTTAAAAGAAGGTATAGATATGAAGCAAGAGTCACGGGGAATCAATCACGGCGAAACTACCCGCGGGCGAAGAGCCGTTTTCCTCTGAGGCTGCTACTAGCGAGGGATGAAAAATCGGGATTCGACTTCTTCAAGTTGCACACCGGCAGAGAAGTTGTCGTGAGCGGTGGGGTACGATACTAATATTGGAATCTGAGGGAATCTTCGTGATCTTTTATGGGATATAGGACCAAAATGGACAAGGGGGCAATCGATCTTCGTAAAGTTATCATCCGGAGCAGCCCTTTCCCAACTTTGACAGAAAGAAATTCCTCAGTAATATTAACAATAACGATAATCGAGATACGCATAGTCCCGTAGCCACGATCCGGTTAGCCTCGGTCAAATTGCCAATATTATCAGTTATCGGATTATTACAGCAAATTGTTCGGGTTTGCCTTTACCAACTAGCCTACATATTGCACAGAGCCCACTCTGTGCCAGCCTGACTCTCAGCCTCGGCTGATTTCGAAGGAGCAGCCACGTACAACGTAAAACATCCGTCCTGAACCTACGGAACCTCGCAAACCCTATTAGCCCTATGAGCCCTATGAACCCTACGAATCTATGGAACCTCATGTTCATTCCATGGAGCCACCTCCTCTATCGCGTAGCTCGTATCATCAGCACCGTCGTCTACAGCAGCAACAGCAAGAAGACCTCCCGTAACAACAGCATCGTCCCGCTTACGCGTACAGGTGCGCAGCCGTTCGCGTAAGCATGCGGTAAATTCCAACTTGGCCAAACCTCTGTACACTCGTGCGATCTGGGATCTTCATAGAGGTATACATGACCCCTTGAACCCCTTCAATCCCCGTAGATACCCTGACGCTGCTACCCATAGAATCCCGTAGCTCAGGCACGACCATATAATGCGCGTAAAGTAAAGTGAAGTCTGAAATATCGCTATTGCTCGACTTCAACCAGTCCACAACCTCAACTGACACGCGTATCGTTCTACGAGACGCGCTCTTTTCCAAGTATTACTTCAGAATTACGAGTTGCTTCCTTCCACCTAACCCTCTCTCTCTCTCTCTCTCTCTCTCTCTCTCTGGATAAACCGGAAGAACATCGCGAGAATTAGCGAGTATCTCAACTAGTCTTTGTCGAGGCCGAATCCTCGGCATGCCCAGGAGACAGGGTCGACTGTAAACAGAAGCCTAATTCCACTCGGAGAGTGCTATCTGCCAACCCTTAGGAATGTACTCTAACGAGGGTTGCAGGACAGCACTCCGACCGAGCACTTGGACCGAGACCGACGAGAATGCTCCCGATACTTGACGGATCGATCAGGAATAGGGAAGAGAAAATGCGAACTAGACCCAAGAAGCAGAGATTGTGCGAGAATGATGAATCCATCGATTGATCGGAGGGAGTAAAGAGTGAGTGTCTCTCTTTATCTTTCCGAGGGTCATGATACAACGGATTCTATGAGTCGGGAGGATTCCTCCCGAATCTCGGCGGGTTAATAGTTGAACATGCCTGAAGGGATGCTTGGGGCTTATACTATTATTATTGTTCATTCAGCAAGGTACCCAATTCCATGTGAAGTGTGTGTATAGGTATAGTCGGTCAAAGATTAAGATTGTATTTTTCTCACAGCCCAAAGACAACGGATTCTCTAAATCAAGTCGCACGTCGCTTTGCATACAATTTTTGTCACAAGTTATGCAATGTAAATCGTTTCGCACTGAAATATATATAATATTTTGCTATTTCAACATATATTTCAGTGTTTTCATGAAAATAAGGTACGTATGGTTTGCTAAGAACTGTATCGTTCGCGATTTGTCGAAGAAATAAAGTTTTGCTGGTGGACGGAGAATAATTTATCCCAGAGTCTACTATCTCCTATAGTTGCGAGTCGATCCTCCTGCGCCCGGCGAGGATCCAAGGAACGGGAGGATCTCTTCCGTTCGCACAGCCTTCGCTTTAACGGGCATGCTTGCAGTCCATATTCTCAGCTCTTCGTCCCTTATCCAGTTCAACCTAACCGCAGCATCCGCGCTATCTCGCGCGTCGAGCAGCCAAACAACCAAACAACTAAGAAGCAGCGTCTGTCTTGGCGCGATAATATGTTAATCAGTAAGTTATCATGTTAATTAATGGACAACGATGGGAAACTGTCGATCGTCAGCCTTAACTCGAACAACCCCCCGTCTATCGCGAAATAAAGCCCCGCTAACCGGTCGAGGGTTTCTCCGATATAAGGCCCCTCCGCCCTTCCGCCGCCCCTGGAACTCGCGGCTCTTTAGCCTCGATCGAGATTGCCATCGGTCGCGCTGTTAATTAAAAATTAACGTATCTCGCTGCCACCGATAGCATCCCGTCGGTAACGAATGCATCCGTTAAATAGTTAACCTCTCATAACTATTTCCCGGCTGCAACCCGATGTCCGTCTGTGCTCTGCACTCCGTAGGCTAATTTATAATTCGATAGCGAGAGTTCAGCTATAGGAGCTTGGAAATAGGATCGTCGTTATTTGAAGATTCTGGCTTTCAAATAAAGACAAGGAAAGGAGAACACAACATTTTCCTTGTCGAGTAAATCCTTTTACGCCGAGAGCCGACAACACTTTTCCAATATGTCGCAAGCGAACTTCTTCAAAACTCTCGATCTTCTCTCTCTGTGAATCCGATAAACTATTATTGTCCGCAAAGATCAATTGATCGTTAGGAGATCGCTGGAGCAAACATCCAATTGGGCACGCAGATATGGACAAAGAGAAAAGCAGAGGAAAAACTCTCGAAAGGTAGTAAACTGTCTTTAGAGGGTGTCGCCGTGATGGGTCTTCCAGGCTCTTGCGGACGCGAGCCCAGCTACGCACACAGCTCGACTTTACAACGGGGTGACAATGCAATTTCGCAGGCTCACCTCGTCCTGACTCCGGCACAAGGGGGGTTGCCGCCGAGCCAGGGGATCGCGTACACGGATGACGTGAGTGGAGGAGCGACGGAGCCTCTAGAACTCTCTAGGGGCATAGGTGCAGGAGGGTGGGGAGAAGGCGGAAAAAAGGGTTAAACGTAAAGAGATTGTCTTTCGTGAGCGCTTAAAATTTGCACTTTTATACTGGGAAACTGGCGAGTTTTACCCTCCCCGTCGACATCCGTCGTTCCGCGTCGACTGCCGACGCATAAATACGTGCTGCTGCTATATGTATACGTAAACGAAACCTCCAGGATAAGAAGCAATTTGTTATAGCAACCAAAGAGAGGAAATGGATACCAAGAGACAAAAAAACGGAATTTAACGGGACGGCTGAGAACGGGAATGCGAAACGAAAACGACGAATAACCAAAAAGAGAACGGAAAATTGACGATAGAGCCTGCGAGAATGAGAACTTGTTTATTCCACAGAAGTTACAGACTTTAGATTTTACTAGAGCTCTCTCTCTTTCTTCCACGTCTTTAGACCTTCTTCGATGATCATGAAACCTTTTCCCACCACTTTCACGGGAATCTAACATTCCAGACACCGTAGACGTTCGTGTTCTCCTCGCTGAACCCCTTCACGTTACTATTAGCTCTTCACCGACTTATAGAAACATTAGAGATCGTTTGCCGGCCACTCATATTTCTAATGCTATAGCTATCACAACACTCGAGGGGATTCTTTCATGGTTTATGGCAAACGGAAGTAGCCTCTTAAAGTAGACCAAATTTCGCGACTCAACTACAGTCACAATTAGACGCCTACCAGCTACCAAAGGGATCTTCGCAAAGCACGAACCTTTTTATTTTTCCATCCAGCAATCTCAGGATGGTGCAAATGGGCGAATGCAAACGACAAATGAAAATAATGACGGTGGAAGGACGCTAGTTGCCGTAATTTCACGGCGATTTCATGATCCCTGATGAGAGTGATGAGCCGATGAGGTTTGGGTGTCGGATACTGGAAGATGGGCTCCACGTTCCAGAGGACGAGCGAAGCAGCAGCTCTACGATGGTTCAGGGATGAGCTTGTGATTCGAGCCGCGTGATGTGGGCTTTGGCGAGGTTTGCTGCACTCCATTCTATGGGATGCTTTGCGCCTGTACCGTGCATCATGGGCCGGCTGCTGGGTTTTGTGAGGCTCGGTGGACCGGGATATGGGAAATGCACAGTTCGGGGTGAAATCTAACCTCAACTTGGATCGAATCGATGTTCGCGTTGTGTGTTCCGGTGTAATATAGGCTTGTTCCGTTTGCTACGCGGTCCTCTCGCGCTTTGCAATTAGCCTTTGTCGCGAATACGTCCCTTCCACCCTTCCACCCTTCCACCCATCCACCACGAGTACAACCACTCGCTACGCCTGAATCTACCTACACCTGCCCTTAACTCCTATATGCGCTCGTGCACTCAGCTTCACCCACCTTCACTTGCAATCCCTGACGCGACACTATCTTGCATCTTTGCAAGCGTGTGGGCCCCCTTGCACACCACACACCCACACGGCCACACGCCGCGCCACAAACTACGAAAATAATTGTCAACTTGACATTTCCCCACGAGTCAGCCTATCAACGCGTTTGTGTTTACACCGTCGCCACAATCATCAGCTGCTACGTATCTTCTTTCCATTCTCTGCATTATGCAGTTTACTATGGCGCATTGGCTTTTCATCGAAAAGTACATAATATATCTTGAAGTTTGGTATTTTGCTAATGCCCGACCCCTATGTTGAGTTCTTGTCAGCATTCTCAAATCTCCAGAGTACGACGAATCCTTACTTATGGCGACAGCTATTTTCGAAGGTGGCAAAAGCTGCAGGTACATGTATATGAGAATCGAGTAAGGGTCCTTTGAATACACATCGGTGGCGCGAGTGTCTGCGTATGGCTCTACCGAGGAAGGAACGTCCAAGCCGGAGCATCATCCTCGTCTCTATAGCAATATCAGCAATATCAGCAATATCAGTGACATCGGCAACAGCAACAAGGACGGGAAGAAGAAGCACCTTATTTCGCTTATTCGCATAGTGGTTTGCCTCCATCCGTTTCGCCCCAATCACGACACCGAGTGCCAGATTGTTCGTCAACTTTCATCGTAATACGCCGCCACATGCCGCTGGCGTTTGCCGAATTAAGGGTGTACTCCAGACATACGTATACCTACCCCTAGATATCACATGAGAATGTTGATTTGTTCCTCTGTGCGTACTCTCGTACTCTCGTACTCTCGTACTCTCGTACTCTCGTACTCTCATACTCGCGTCATGTAGAACGCAGAGATCTCGCACTCGGTTCGCGAATTACGTGTCTCGAACCGGAAATCTTAGTTTGCATTTTTCAGAGAAGAATTTTTCAATAATTTTCCCGTGAAATTCAGGGCAAGAATTCCCATGGAAAACAGGAATCCCGGGACATTTTGGGATTCCGTCATCCTCTACCGCTGGAGCAGAACAATCTTAATTGTAGCTCAAGCAAATTTCACAATATACGTAGTAGGTTCTAGAACTGAAATTATTTTAAGTGCTTCACGGTAGTTCTTAATGATTGCATTTCGATGCTATCATCAGAGGGTGGAACTTCATTTCGTATTGTATTTGGAATCTGCCAAAGAAAAACTATATTTTACTCGTGAAAAGACTATACACGTATAACGTAATAAAATTTTAATTTACAACCTAAATGATGAAGATGATTTTTGAATATTTATTATTTCATTATTCTTAAAGTGTTTATATATTTCAACGATTTACAGATAATTATGTTGATTACTAATGCACATTGAATAAAATCTACTCCCATAAAGGCAAAAGAGAAAATTCCGAAGGCAAACTTCCGAAGAGAAGCGAATGATGCGCGGTACCACGCTAAAATTTCCGATAGTAGATGTCATAATTTGACTTCTTTCTATGAGATTATACATTAAACGAGTTAAATATATTTAAGTTCGACAAACTAAGTCTTCGAGTAACAAAATATTTGTCATTGTACTTCAGTAAAAATGAATGTGCTGAGCCTTAAATTTTATTGCCTTTGGATGAATCGTTCGAAAATAAACAGATATTATAACCTTTAGAAACGATACGATGTCCCACGCTTACCGTGATTTTCATGGTAATTTTTAATTAAAAATTCTCTCCGTGAAGTATGCAGCTTTTCCGAATTGTCCGTAGGAA
The DNA here is from genome assembly GCA_030142595.1 of Trachelus iudaicus. Taxonomy (NCBI): domain Eukaryota; kingdom Metazoa; phylum Arthropoda; class Insecta; order Hymenoptera; family Cephidae; genus Trachelus; species Trachelus iudaicus. Next base: position 607,198 of record JARQTH010000553.1, read on the forward strand.
CACCGAATATTTTCCTCGAGAGAGACTTCAATCGATAGATATTCCCGGGAGATTAGTAAGTCCGAGCAGGTAAGTACCGAGGGGTGGGATCGGTATTAAAAATCTTCCACGTGGCCTCCCCGCTTCAGGTTGATCCACTGCTGGCGCAGCTAGTACGGCTGAAGCAACAGCCACGAGGACGCGGAGGGGCTGGGAGGCCCCCGTGACCCTTAAGGCTGTGGAGGAGCCTTCTCTTGAATGGAGGACGGATCGAGGGGATGGATGCGGGTGGGGATGCTAGTAGCAATATGCTAAGAACTAGACTAAGTACATAAGATGATTATTGTATAAATTCTCTGACATCCCTATAGGGTTCGTGGAGGGATAGGGCGAGAGAGAAGAAGGGTCATATGGAGGGGCGCGAGAAAAAGCCGTGAAGGTTATTTCTCGAAGGGCCAGCCTTAACTCAGGAGGTTAAACGGAGGCAGAATTCAAATTGTTATTCTAATATTTATCAAGACCCCCGTGAGTCTCTTGAAACTATGTAAGCGGCGCACCATGTTGCATCGTTGCATCGGACCAATCTTCCATCCGCATACGCATAACAACTACCCTCCTATATACCAATATACATATACTTCTACTACAAGAACATTTAATCTTGGAAAGAACAAGAAGATTCCTGTGAAATCAAAGAACGAATGTATTCGAGACATTTCAATATGATATTTGACGATGCGGAAATAATAACAGCTTCCGCAAGAAGGGTAGAGAGATAAAGAAGGAATCATCGATAGGTCAATCAGAAGTCAGGTAGACGGCCCCTTTCTATTCCAACAGCCGTCTACGTGTATATACGAAGAATCGCAGAAATAAGAGAGCAAAACCAATTTTAAAAGAAGGCAGGAAGCCTGCAGCACATACAGATTGATTCCGAGTAAACGTAACAATCTCGGAAATTGGTGCAGGTCGACTGATTTTAATCAAAGGCTCGCGGGACCGCTAATAATCAACAGTTAACCTTCGCCGGGATAGCGGCGAACTGTTGGCTGGCTCCCGCTGATAACGGACTTAGAGGGTAAGCTCTCGTAGAGCCACTGTCCCAATTCGAGCATCCTCGTTATTATGGGTATATCGATGCTTTCGGATAATCAATTAATCGGCAGACACTTTCTTAATTAGCGCTCGGCATTGCGATTGCCCATTCAATTACACAGTCGCTTAATCTGCTTACATGGGAGGCGGAGTCAGCTGGAAATCAGGATTCCCAATTTCTCCGTAACTCCTGAGCTTCGTCTCTGATCTCTTTGAAGATTTCACATCCTCGCAATCGCATAATGGTCATAATAGTGTTATGACAGTCAACCTCGTGATGCCCAAGGATTCACCGTTTCCTCTTGATGCACTGGCGCGTCCATTCGGTAGTCATTCGCAAACTCAGAAGACTCACGAGACGCAGCGCTGTAAAACGCCTCGAAGAATTAAGGAAAGAAAGATTAAAGTTCTACCTGCTGCCTCTCTTTTCTTCCTTCCTTCGTTTCTTTGCCGCCTATTATATTACATATATATATATACTATAGCTGCCCAGATAAAATACATGATATACAAACAATATACATTTATGTGTGTATATTTATGTATGTGTATAGCTAACCACAGCACGCATACAGCTATGGTTTTCCGTGAGAGATCTTATCTTAAACCTTCCTTATCTCTAGCCCGAAGGATATCAGCCCTCGTATCCTTCTTTCCGAGAAACTGCGATGCGCGAGGGTATAGGATTTTTTGTTAGCGCGAAATATGTCCGGGCTTATGAGAACGTTCTCGGCTTCCTCTTTTTCCTTGGAAAGTAAATGTTTTTAATTTCGCCCGACGGTTACCGAGCGGACGGAGGACGGACCGGCGACCGGCGACCGGCGACCGGCGACCAAACAAGATCTTGAACTAGAGTCTCCCTCATCGTTTACCGTCTTTCATGTTTCGTACTCGCTTTTTCTAATCTATTTTCTTTTCCGAGAGGAATTCGCGTCGTAATCCCACGCAACGGAACACAGAGTCAGAAACCGTACCAGGTAAGATAACGTAGCAATAGCAATAATCCTCGAGAAAGGATGAGACTTGCACAGAGAGGAATTCATGAGTCCTGGCAAATAAAAATCTCCGGAGCCGGGAAGAATGATGGCAGAAGTTCTGGGTAATAGAGCTTTCGGGAAATTCTAATATGTCTGAGAGGGAAGATCCCGAAAGTAACTCGGGAATGCCTGTCGTCCGATAGGTGGTCGCGGCACGGCGATGATCCTGGACAGGGGTTGGAATTGAAAGAAGCTCCCCGTTGGGGAGTTCAGAAGCAGTTATAGTCCATACGGACGAAGGAGATGCTAGCGCGACGGAAGTCTCGTTCGGAGGGTCTCAAAACACTTGGATGTGTTTTTGCGAGGATCGAAGCTCACCATATTGAGTATCTTGTCTGCTTTTCACTATTCATCCTTTAGGGTTTCCTTGCGTTCCTCTTCTTCTCCTTTGCCTCCTTTTTCTCAATCGCCTTTTATCTTTCTGGGTTTTCGTTCGCCACGACTCTATCGTTTGCCCAATACCTGTAGTCCTCTGAGTCCGAGCGAATGGAATTTTTCTACTTTATTTCACCACTTGCAATATCAAATTCCGATCCTCGTTCCTTTTATGTGAGAAAATTCAGCTGCCTCTTTCCAATTCTTTTTCTTTGGTCAACGCAGAGTTTAATTTTTGGTTCTCCATCAGAGGTGATCAAATAAGATGCTGAATTGAAAGTATCCACAAAGAAAAAGAGATATGGCTTAAGGTATTCTGGGCTCGGCACCTTAAACTCGATTAATTACAGCACACCGCCTCGTTCGATATTTACTCGATTTGATTGATTAAACTGACATTTCGTAATCACGTGACTGTTTACAAGAGATAAAGAGAGAACCTTCTGACACAATTAGCCATTCGGCGGGAACGAGAAACGGTCGGGATGAAACGGGCCGACTGGTTGGCACGAGTGAAGTTTCACTTCGAAAATCCTCGACGATTATTAGTTCGACAAGTAGTTCCGGTTGCCGGGAGCTTGGAAGGTCGCTACGGTGGTCGGGTTAAAGCGAAGCTTGATTAGGCGCGGTAACTTGTTTCCGTCCTAACCTCGACAACTTAAACCATATTAAATTGTGCTTAAGTCAGGGAGCGTAGTTTAAGGAGCAACTCTGACAATGAGTCTCGTGGAATAATCCAATAAAAGCTGCGAGTAAATTTCAACCAAAAGTAACATCACGTTCTAATACTCGAGAAATATTGAACGTTGTCAATTTATCAAAAGTGGAATTTTTTAAATTTTCCTCACTAAAATCGACCTCTCCCTCCGATCGAGTACCATAAAACTAAGTTTCCAGTCCCATTGATTCCATCAAAGTTCTATTATTAGCCTAAGTCTTTTTTTGTTTTACACATCACAGGATACGAAAGAACATTCCTTAGAGCGGCCGAAGTAATTTCGTCCATGAGATTCGGGAATATTCAGATAGATCATAAGGAGATTGTAAAGGTGAAAGGACTGGAAGGATGAATAAACTAGAGTGAATTCAAGGATGGAAGGGTGGATGATAGACCTAGAGGAGAAGGGACGAAGGAAGGAATGTTCAAGGCAAGAAAGGACGCGCTCGAGTGGAGCTGCACGTCGTGGGTGACGCGCAGAATCCGTTGACTCTTTCGAAATAAAGTCCCGGAGGTGTTAGCGGGCGCAAGGATCGAAGGGAGTCCCCGATTGCGAATACCAAGGGGTGGTGGCGAGTCTGGAAACTCGTAGGTGTATAATTGCGAGGGTAGAGGGACGCTGGTCATCGCCTAAGTGTGCTAAAACTGGCAACAGCATAATACTATTGTAGTAGTGGTAGTATTAGTAATCATAGTGAAAGTAATAGTAATAGTAGTAGTAGTAGTAGTAGCAGCAGCAGTAGCAGTAGCAGTAGGTGGTGGTAGAGAAGGTAGTCGTACTGTGGGACGAGGGCGTATTTGACCATATTAGCCGAGGGTGTGTTTGCCGGGGGTAAACGGACGAAACCGGTAATTATATTTGGAGTCGATTCCTTAAGTACACAAGGCACGATCCTCCTGCCGATCCTGGCCATCAAAGAGACATTATGCACGCCTCCCTCGCATACCCATCCATTAAGTACTGGGGGATTTTAGGAACGACACAGCAGAAGGCGAAAGAAATCGGCTTGGCTCGATGCAAATTTAAAAAGGCAACGTCCGAAAAGAAATCTAACTTAAGCCTTTACAGATTCCATTAGAAAAGAGCGTAGTCCTCGCTTGAAAGAGTGATAAGTTCTAAGAATTCGAAATGTATTCGGCAAAGATTTTAGAAAGGGTGGATGGAGTCGATCGAGGAAGGGTAGCGTCGTATCCAGGAGACGCCGAGCTCGGTAGCGTTCCGAGGGAAAGAGAATCTTCCGGAGCATCGTGACGCGGCTGTGGCTGAACGAGTATATGGTCTGTTGGTCTAATCTAGGGTTAAATTGGGTTAGGTTAGGTTAAGTTAGACGTGCCCCAACAAGTATTAGTCGTAGAAGGTTAGTGCCCCTGCCGAGGCAAGGGAAACTTGGTCCGAGTCTCTTCGATATCCAGTGGCAGCGTGGCCGCCAGCTAGACCCAGCTATACCTTATACCGGAAGTCAAGATGACTTTACTAGGTACGCGTGTGTACCGGCCGGAAGAAGGACTTGCGCGTAATGCATAATTTTCAGGAGCAGCCATCCGCTCGCTCGACGAAGTCCTGGGACCCCTGAAATAGTTAACGCTGGGACACATACCCTTAGCGACTTACCTCCTGCTTCGATTTATCGATGAGATCTTGTAGCGGCGCGTGGCGTGACGTCATGACGTCTCCTCCTCGACTTCTACTACCCAATACAGGGCCACCGGTTACCTCGGAATGTGATTATCCCTCGAATCCTTGAATCCTTCGGAACAATCTTGCTCTTGAACCACTGCCAGGAACTATAGGTCCTCTTTGATAGGATCGCACTTATACTGCTTCCTCTTCGAGGGCCAATTAGAGCTTTTAGTCGCAATCGCGAGTTCACTTGATTCTTGAGAATTCTCAAGAGTCGCTCCTAATACCAGGTAAACTTTTTACCATTGAAGCCCTCCTTGTCCGAGAAATAGATTGAGCCCTCAAACGTTAATCCAAGAAAAGGTACAAGGCCACGAGAACACCTTAAACGGAGGGCATCGTTAGGTGGTGATTCAGGAAGGCGGTCAGCGAAGAAATAATTGAAAAACCGCCGGACAAAATGTTGGTCAGGGCACAAGGGTAGGCGTTAAAGAACTCTCGCTGGCTCCGTCCCTAATTTGATTCTGGGGCTTGAATTATAATTACTTTTGGGTTAATTGCAATTACAGCGAGATCAATTAGAATGCGAGGTGATCCCAGGGGATGGTGGAGAAGAAGAAGGACCAGAAGGAGTGAGGAAGGACGAGTAGACGAAGCGGAAGCCGGCATGGCGGCATGGAGGTGGAGGGTTATGGAAGATGCCTCTTGGCTGAATGAAGGGGAGAGGAGGGTGGTGGGTCACCCTTCGCCAACCTACCTACCTTCCCACCTAGTAGCTACTACTACTACTACTACTACTAGCTACCACCTATCTGGGTTAAGACATAAATACTTGGCTTAGCACGGAAGGCCCGAATTACAGCAATAAATACACGTAACGCCGTAAGCCAGCTTCAGCATCAGCATCAGCATCTGCTTCTCCTTTTCCCTCTCCTTGGACCTCCACTCCTGCTTCCTCCGCTTCAGTCAACGAATTCGAGACGATTTTTACTTTCCCTTTTGTAACATTCGGCAGCTCGAAAGAAGCAACGGGTCGAGACACACCATCTTCAATGACATTTCCTATATCGACCTCTCAACTTCCATACATTATATCTCGATTTTTAGTTTGACCCAATAACAGCAGGAGTATCCTACCAGACCCTTATACGCTACAACCCTTACAGTTAGACGTATGTACTTCATAACGCGGCTCCACTGGCACTACTGGATTATTTACAGCACGCTCGTCCCTACTTCCCCCCTCTTGCACGGTGAAGTCTTCTCGTGAACGAACGTGGATTGCTCTGACAAAATGATGTATTCGTTAAGGACTCACCTGGAACAGAAAAAAAGGACGTGCATAGAGTATCTAGCATAGCATATCGACAAGCCGATCACATTCTCGCGATAGAATTTAAGAAAATTATTTGACGAAGAAGATATGGCATGAGATATAAAAAGGCGCGAGGTAAAAGCATCGCGAGAGGAAGAAGGGGAAAATGATAAAAAATATGAAATTTCAAAGTCTGGGAGAATCAATCAAATGCAAATTGTGAGCCGATATATCCCGCCGGGCAATAAAATCGTACCAATCAGTTTCGGTAACGTGAATCTCCATTTTTTCCCTTCGTCTTTTTTAATGTTTATGTGTGCGCGCGTGCGCGTGTGTATGTGCCAATGTGTATGGCCCTGCTGGCGCGCCACCTTAACAACCTTTCTCCCCTGCTCTCTACTTGTATGTACACCAACACTTTCGCCGTAGTTGCCGAATTGAAGTCGCCCGCTCCTACGACGTGCCGTGTCTCGACGCTTCCCAAACGGGGACGAGACCAGAAACTGGGAGAGACTGATGAGACGTTCGATGAGAAATAGCACGAGAAGGACGAGACAAACCTTTGGGAAAAGCTGCGGAAGGAGGGTTGACGAGGTTTCAGAAGAATCGACGCTCGCAATTCCAAGTAGAGGAAGGAAAAGAAACTTTTGGAAATCTCACGAAGAACGAAAAGTATGGAAAATTTCGTTCCCCTGCATATCCATCGAATAATCTCATAAAACTATAACACGTAGACATCTGATCTTGTCTATATACCAAATTCAGAGAATAACGGACGAATGTATTATCCATGTAAAAATTGACTGGCAAGCATCATTGAAAATTATCAATTTGAAAAGACATATGCGACACAGAACAAAGGTACTCGTATGTATTTTATACGATTCGTATAGTTATTTTTTACAGGGGCGGTAGGTGGGTGGTGGGTAGGGGGTAGGGGGGTAGGGGGAGGGCTCCTTGAAATGTCATCTCAATGTTGGTTCTATGGCGGGAAACAGGAAACATCGAGAGCGAAATTGCTTGGCGAATAGTTTTCGGGAACTCTTTGAGCAGAGCAATACACTTTCTCGTCAGTCAAGCTTCGATGCATCCTTAATCGACAGCCCAAAGAACAAAGAATCCAACTAAGCTGTGGAAATGCAATCGGTCAATCGGTCGTGCGCTAACAAGGTCGTAACCTTTCGATTGACCGATCTTCACTTGCATTCGTAATGGCGATTTCCAAAAGGCATAACGTCATATATTTATTTCGATGGGTGCCCTAACAACAGGGATAAGCCCTGCTTCGGCTCGACTCTCCTTCTTTCCTTGTAACTTTTGATTCGCGTGCGCCGGGCCAACCGATCCATGTCGTGCGCGCGCTCCCTTACTACGCCCGATAAGCCCAAGTAATTTATTTACTGAGCGCGAGGGATGCCATCACGCGAAATGCCCAGCGCCAGTTTCTTCGGGCCGGAGATCGGCTTACCGATCCGACCTACGACGCTCTCGTCGATGCGTCACTGCCGATCTCGTCTTCCTAAGAGAGAATCGGGATGTGCCTTCGTGCCGGACTGACATCCCGATGTCTCGATTATCAACACCCTTGTGGATTATACGAGGTTCGCGGTCCTTCAGGGATGCTGATCGATACTCTGGACGATGCTGTGGGACGCTGAGAGACGTTGGGGGTCGTTCGGTAACCCTTGTCGATCCTCGATGATATTCCGGCAGCAACTTATACATACCAGACATACTTATGTACAGAGAGTGCGGTGGCTAATGTCGTTTGTATTTCGAAAGGCTTTGATTCTCCAGTTGTACCTGCGTGGATAATGGTCGAATGGTGGATGGAGGGTTAATAGAAAATGATTTATGATGGATCATCTAGGATACGACACTTTGGGGTTATTCTAAACGGGTATATCACTGTATTCCTACGTAACGCAGACCTGGAGAACCTTCCGATTTTACCAACGGGACATGGAGTATACTCGTCGGCCATTAGACTCGGTTTTACTGCTGCGATTTCATGCGAATACTATGCGCGCACTGGAGATTCATGACTCCCAAGGGACTAAGTCGGAACGATATCTCTTCCTAGGCTTAATCTGTTTAAATTCAGCATCCAGGGATATGCGTTACGAATGTGCCTTTGAATTCTATGAAATATTTACAAGTTTTTTATAATTACTTTCAAAGGTAACGCAACCTCTCCTTTAAGGAGGTCCTGTCGATGCATGCTAGTCAATCGATTCGATTTATCGAATCAATTCCATAAATCGATTAAAACAAATTGGACTTTCTACGAAATTCTTCGTAGATGTTTATCTTTGTGAAATTAGCTCATTCGTACAAATATATTTAAAAATCATACTCTCATTTGACTTTTATTTATTTGTTTATTGGGTCTCTCACGGTGAATCGATGGAAATTCGGCAATTTTATTTGCAGTTACACTTTGAAATACCCGCTAAGGCCGCTTTTTTACAATATGTATCGAATCCTGAAGGACCTCCTTAACAGTGCGAATCTTTGACTCCTTTATTGAGGCTTTAAAATTAATAATTTTAAATCTATCGGCAAAGTAGATTCGTTGGAGCTCGTCTATAGATACAGCATCTGATAAACCCTGTTTTCGAAATTATTGTGGCACGCCATGACTGTGGCACGATGCATTTCACAAATTGTCACAAAAAAGATTCCCATGTTTTCTGTATGGACAAGAACCAACTATAATGGAATTGAAAACGATAATATCCACTTTTGAACTGTCCGCTGTGCACTGGACTCGCAGATCGTTTCTTTGCTAATCATAAACCTATTATCAAAAGAACTGAGTCCACCGAAACGTCACCTAGGGATTCGTATAGGAACTACTCTCACGTGCTTGTTCGTTGCTCGATGCATTTACTCCTTCGGTGCCTGCTACAGCGAAGTGCCGAGAGTCCCTACGAGGAGAACCTCATTATCGGTAATGTAGGTATTTGCAGTTAAATCGACCGCAGGACTTAACGGAAAAAAAAAAAAAAAAATACTAGTTACCATTGCCAAGCGATTTTGAATAGCCTTTGAGAGCCTTTGCACGATGCCTTTACGCTAAGGCCTTTCGTAACACTTGACATATCTATATTATTACCATGCGGGTAAACTGCGTTACGAGCATCGGATAAACCGAATGGTAAAATCAAAATCAAAATTACCACTGACTGACGTCTTATGTGATACGGTGTCACGCGAGCTTCAATATCACAGACATCGACAAACGAATCTTACTCATTAAAATGATATGCCATACACATAGATTTTAGCTTATATTGTACATAACAGAATCGCGAGACACAGAATACAAAGGCCATGTCAAATCAATTTTTATTCGCCCAAAGGAATTATCAAACCGCAAGGCCGTGCAACAGCCGATAATACATTTCTTATCTTCTTATCAGCAAGAATCCGTAAATTGCCGACGACTATTCCCGTAATAAGCCGGAAATCTTCACTAAGCGGTATACGACTGTCTCAGGATGTTTCAGGCGTAAAAATAGCTGAACAAGTTAAATGGAGAAATGGAATTTAAATTTATCTCGTGTCAAAGTAATAATATTAATAATAAAAATAATAATAGCTTCTCTATTGTCCAAATGTTTCAGCCAAAGGCCGAGAATCAGCTGCATAATTAAATGCTTTGAGTTCATTATTAGACCTAAGCTTCTCGTTGCTTCTTTGCACTCAATATGATTATTTCTTACATTTAATTTTAACGATTTCGAATGTTCTCTTCTGTTCCTACTACCTATGACTATTGCTACGGATTTTTTGTTCGGATTAATGAGAAGCGTTTGCTCTTCGGTTCAGATCTCTATATTATCTAAATTTCTTTTAATTGCTTCTTCAGCCTCTTTTATTTGCGTCGCGTAGCAGTCTTTCGTTAATTGGGTATCATCGGCATACAAGAAAACTTGATTTTTCTAGAACATTGGTGGTAAATCTGCTGTATACTATGTAAATGAGAAATAATAAAGGACCGAGTGACGAACCTTAAGATACGCCCGACGTAACGTTTCTTATTTGTGACCATATCAATATATGTATATATTTACTCCGTTAACCATTACTTTCTCTGTATTATTGGGTACGTAACTGCTCATCCATTGCAATGCTACCTGTGTGAACCCGTAATAAGCTAAATTAAGCTGGGAGTTTGTGTAAGTTCGTGTTTAAAGTATCTTAATAGTTTTTTTCAAGAGACGCGCACAACAGCCTTGCTAGTCTACAAGAACCGTTAGCGCAACAATTAAAGGATCCGTAAAGTGACAGTAGAATCAGTGAAGACTCTGAGAGAGCCTAAGTAGAAAAGAGAAAAGAGAAAAGAGAAAAGAGAAAAGAGTCGGACGTCAGACGTCAGACGTCGGGCAGACAGTCGAATTTATGGGTTCAGGATCGGCGATGTGGACGTCACGATGCCGCGGCTGACCAGATTAAAATCTTATGATTTCGATAGCGCTATGATATTGGTCTTCGGGACGAGCTACAAATTAGGTGGAATTTTTTATGGGCGTAATTCTTAACGGGACGATAAACCAGAGGTTTATTGCTGTGACAACGAGGTGTGGGATTACATTTTATGTGTCGCCCCCTGAGCCAGCCCAGCCCCTTACCAAGAGAAGCCCGTTGTTGCTTCGAGGTACGGTGGCGACGCCCAGCGACGCCTCGCGTCGCCGAGACGCGCGATCTTTATCGGCGATAAAGGCGGATCGCTGAGTTGGAGCAGCCTTGCCGAACGCATCCATTTTCATTTATTTTCACATACCAAAACCCGTGAGCCTCGATAAACCGGGTTGATCCTAGGTCGATGCTTATTTACGAGCAATAAAAAATGTAAATTTAGTACAGCAGGTTCTGTTGAAGAGGACGCGTTAATAGGTCCAACCCTTTCTTCGGGCTTCATGGACCCGTGAAACCGCATCTTGCATATCTTTCCGATCCTACTGATTTTACTATAATCGAACCATCGTAAATATACATGACGATTCCTCGGTCGATTCTCTAGATATCTATAATGCCGACCTTTCACAATTCAGAGGCTGCTGTGCAACGCTCCCGCGTCTCATCGTACCGACCGACACTGGATTCTTATTTACGGGAGGTAATAGCGTAAATTAACGAATCAGGGAGAAATTGCATCTTGTTTCATACGTTCGTCATATTTTTTTCCTTGAAGGCGTGCTCATGCATCGCGAAGTAAATGCCGTGAAAATGCAACTACCCAGATAGCAAATTGAGTTCGATTTGAGTTTAACGCCTCAAACTATCAATTATTCTCTTCGTAACCAAGGTGTACGTACGATTCAGCTGATATTTTCTGCTTCTTCTGTGAGGACACACGTTATACTCAAACTCACTGCATAATTACACCGTGCATTGAATGCGTATGAGCAAATTTGATTCATGTTCCACAGTTTGCTACTAGATGGCGCGCATCTAGTGGATGCATTTAAAACAGATTCGAAAACTGTGCTCAGTTTGAAGTTGATTTGAGGGCGACACGACATGCCCAACTACAAACACAATTGGAGGTTAAGTTGACGGTCGATATTGAGGACACAGAGAGTGATCTAAATTTGACATCAATTGGGATTGACAAGTTGCAAACTCACGTTTGGCTATCTGGGCAATGAAATGAGACTGGACCTGCTTGGTTTCCATAGTCCTCCTTCCCTCGCCGAGAGTAAAATATTTCAAAGTTGTGCATTCGTTAACCTAGCGACACTCGGAAGTGGCTTGACTCGTTAACGGGTCGTTAGGGTCGTTAGGGTCGTTGGACCACCACGTGGAGAAGACGGTAACACACGCTGGCACTATTCATCATTCCCGTTTACGGAGACATTCGACCAACGAAGACGATAGATTTACCAGAGACAGAGAATAACATGTTTAAATACTTTTTTCTTTCCTGTGAAATAACGTTATCGTATAAGAAAACCTGTATGCATAACGAATACTCGAAGTAAAAGAAATTGTAATGATTCATATTTTTTTTTTTTTTTTTTACGATTTTATCTCCTTCAGTCTCCTCTACTCAAAGGCTCGGATCTTTAAAGGATCGTTGAGAGCACAGAGATATATACATGGCGTTCAAGACAGAGGATACGGTAACGATCATAATATCTCGCATCTTATTTATAGGGCAGTAAAAATTTAAATAAATTTTCCGTTCGCCGGCCGTCCGAGCGTCCGTTCTTCGCAATTGCGGTCTATACTACAAATGGTTATTTATTTACTTAATTCAGCCTTCTTTTTGGTCGAACCTTACTCGATTTTCAGTCAAGTTTTACACGCCGGCAGGACCACGCCGGCACTAAATTTTCACCCTTCCCACTGGACGCTGTAAATTTAGCATCGCCTTCCAATAGGACCCTTTCCCTGCTCTTCAACCCCAACCCCGAACCTACCACTCGTTCTTCTTCTTTTCTTTCATTTTATTAGTTTTTGGTGGTTCGTGTCGAGAGCAGGGCCGCGCCGGACGATTCTTCTCACGGAAAAGGACGCTGAGTGTCGCAGTGGTCGTAGTACCGGGTACAGCCGTACAAGGTGGAAGGTATAGAAGGCGGCAGGGCAGGTAGAAGAGCGAGGAACGTGGAACGCAGGACGGCCAACGGCCAGGCCCATAACTTTGGAGTTTTGGGCGTGGACAATATTTATCTCCGACGAGTTTCTTCCTTGATCGCTTCCAGGATCCTTTTACTGAGACGTCTGACACCTCTGGGTCCTACTATCACGACATTCACAATCAGTCTTTACTTATGGCGCAGCTGTCTTCATGGAAACAATAACCTAAATACTAAATATCTTCCGATTTTCAGTTTTCACGTATTTACAACACCGGCTATAATCACGATAGGAAAACACGAAAGATTGATCGTGCAATGACCTATCCCAACCATTTGTAAGCATCGATTAGCGGAGGAGCCTTTCTAAATGCGTGGCCACAATCGGAATTGAATCGAATCGTAAATTTGTCGTATCTCAATTCCGGCTTAGAGGAAATCAGCCTTTCCAGAAGAGCGACGTAGTGGGTGGGGGGAGGTTGTCGAGAGATAGAGAGAGAGAGAGAGAGAGAGAGAGAGAGAGAGAGAGGGAGAGAGATGAACCCAAGAGATGGAACAGCTGGAGAAGGATAACGCGAGGACTCGCACCGATGGTGGCAGCCAGGCTGCTGGTGGCGTTGCGGCTAGTGGTAGTGTCATGGTGATACTGATACTAGGATCAGAACGATAGGTCCAAACTCTGCCGAACAATAAATTTGTAGAACCAATTTAAAGTTGCCGCGCCGCCCTTGTCCGAGGGCAACGACATTTAAGGACCTTTATCTTTATCTTGGGACCAAATATACGTCCTGGTTTATCGTACAAAGACAATTCGACAACGGCCACGCATACCTTGGAGTGACGCATTACGTTCGGTGTAAGAAAGCCGGAAGCGGCGGAGGAGGAGGAGAAAGAATAAGAATAAGAATAAGAAGAAGAAGAAGAAGAAGAAGAAGAAGAAGACGTAAAAAAATAAGAAATTAGTCCGTAAGAACATGCATAATAGTAGTGTTCCTTCCCAGTGAAGCTATACTCTTTACTCCAAAGAGATGGTTATCGCACACTGGCAAAGAGTAAGTGCGACGAGAAGAAAAGAGAAGATGGAAGCTGACTGCTGTCTGGAAAGATGATTTTTCAGGAGCATCCTTAGCAACCGGCGCTCACCCACCTATCGCAATTATTAGTTCCCGATGTTATTTCCTGGCGCAGCCGTTGCGTTGCGTTACCTTACGTTGCGCCCGATACAGCACTGCGATTTCCTTTACTGCCGAATGAAATATTCCGCCGCAGGCCACGAACGGGAAGCAATTAGAGGGCATTAAAGGGGGCAAAGGAAGGGAAGTCGGAGAAGATGAGAGACTGGGGAACCTCAGGCCCCGAGTTACGAATAATAAAAGAACCTTAAGAAATACTGGGCCCTATCACATTTTTATATTTCTTTTTACCCGATAACGCTACGGGAATAATCTCGTCCGTACCGTTAATGTACACGATTGTGTTATCCGTAAAGAAAAAAAAAAGTAATAGCTCCTCTAGTCAAATACAGGCGTCACTTATGCTTTGTAACGTACATCTTTTTCTTAATTCGAAACCGATAGCGAAATACCCGAGAACGAACTATCATCGAGAACCAACCTACGTTACTTTCGGCCGTCCACCCTTCGCTACGGAAATGCACGGCCGTTCAGGCTGTTAGGTTGAGATAGAGAGGGTCGGGGTAAGAGGCAGGCAAATACTGCGAGAGA
>JARQTH010000553.1:621748-666070 GCA_030142595.1 Trachelus iudaicus
CCACCTCCCTCGAGTCCTCCCCCTAAACCAAATCGAGAGCGTTCCTTGGCGAATCGGTACGTAACGTTTAGGGAGATTCTCCACAGCCGCTTCCCCAGGGCATCGGCTGGCAGCTGGACACCACATCCTTAATCGTATCAAAACGTATGTTCGCCCGCTCTACAGCCCTTTGCCCATCTCCAGCGGGGCGCCGGTATCACACCCGGGCTTCTGCCGGTCCCTGAAGACTTCTCAAAATCAGTCGGGTCGTCTCCTCTGCCGGGCAACTCGGTACGTCGAGACTATCTCCCCACGGCAGATTCGAGCACCCCGACCTCAACTAAAACCTAACGAAATCTTCCAAGAGCATTGGCATAGCTATGCGAATCAACTCGAGAGCGTAGCTTCCGAGCAGAGTGGCGACCCAAAGGGAACCAGAAATCGAGAACGTTATCTCTATGGGTAGCCGGAGTCGCCTTGTGACCGTGAATCGAAAAATCACGTCACAGCTTTTAGAGGTGCAGCGACCGTGCAGCTTCGCTACTGAAATACCGAGAATCGTCAGGCCCAGCCAGACACTCGTAAATTCGTTATTCCCCCTGAGTCCCCGTGAGCCATCGGATCCACGAATTCATTTGATTTGCAACAGGTCGCTGTAGCCCCGGCTTTGCTGAAGTCCTTTTCCTTTTGTCTTTGAAGGGAAAGGGTTGTGATTTTTCATCTTTCCTTCATGATTTCACTCTCTCCTCTTTCACACCGCAACTTCACGCTCTAGGCGCCAGGGAGTTCTCTCTGTCATTGCAATTTTATTCAACACTGTGATTCATAAAATGCGCGGATGACGGTGATAGATTTTCTGACAAACGAAGGCGATCCGGTAGCACAGCTGACGATGTACAGCGTTACTATAGATATTCCGTCGCGGAAACTGCCATAGTTTAAACATGAGATCGATTTTATTCTCGGATCCTTTTATAATAGTTTCTTATAAGAAGCTTCGGTACTTAATCCCTGAAGTCAGCCGAGTCCATCGCATATTTCAGATCTCAAGTTGATTAACATGAGAAATGTGCAATCGAAACGGACACGGGACCTTGTATCATGTGCCTGTGAACTGATTATTCATTTTTTAAAGTGACAATTAATCGTTAACAGTTCCGTAACGGAGCCTGAGTTTTTTGTAACACAATGCTACATAACAAATTTCTAGTATAGCAAAAAAGTTATCGTGTTACGTTTGGAATACCTTAAACTTCATCGAGAACCAATATCAATATCAATATCAGGTCCCCACGATTCTTTTTCTTTCTCTTTAAAGTTTAGTTTAATGTATGGCTTAACCGGCTGTACATGGTAGCCCATAAAATGCATCAACTAATAATCGCTTGAGCTTGGACCGTGCGGGACCTAGTGACGTGTGCCCATGCGTGCGTATATTTCGTGCTGACACAAGCTTAAGCGTGGCGGAGCCAATGACAAGGCTCCACGGTAAGCCCACGTCCAATTATTATGCACAACATAATGCTAAATCACGAAGGTCTCTCGTCCTACGCCTAATTACCCTAGATGACGGTAGAAACGACGGTAGATGACGAAATGCATCCAGGTGGCTCGTTATTACGAAGGCGAAAAGGGCCAGCTGCGTATCCTTGTTTGATTATGCCGGAGTTCAGTCGAAGAAGCAACTGCCGTGACTGTCGCATCGACAGGAGCCTCTCGTCGTGTAGGAGGAGTGAAACCGCTGTAATGGTTCATTTGAATCTTGAAACTCGCGTCCCGCGGCTGAAAGTTCCTCTCGAGACCCTTTGAATCTCTGAACTCTGTACCTGCACAACATTCTACAGCTGATCCGGAAGACGAACGCCTAACTAACGATACATTGTATAAGCATTACGCTGGAAATCGTAATCTCTTCGTATGGAACCCACTGGCCATCCCGAGGATCTCTATTCGCTGTTTCGCTAAATATTTACTCTATATCCGAGATCAGCAATCTCTCCTACAGGCAAATATTTAAAGGGCCAAAATGTTTTTCGAGTTTTCCGACCGTGCGGCTTGAAGCTTGACTGCTCGTCGAACGTCAACCAGCCACCAATCATCTGTGAAATAATAGAAAACTTTGAAGGGAACATGGGAGGCATGCGCGAGGTTCGGAACACATGCGCGACGAATAATTAAGATAAATTCTCTCGATTCGTATTGGCCGCTTGAAATATGTTGCCTCGCTATCCAAAAGATACGTATCGGCCGTAGGATGACTGCACTTTACGATAACTGCACCGGATAATAAGGATATCTTGCATATATTAACGACTAATGGAGGCAATAACTGCGTAAGCTGTAGATTCTCTACTTTTTATTTCCACCTCTGTCGGCACAGTTATTTCGTCACTTTATGTCAATGTCACTTTAGCATTCGTAACGCATCGCTCTATCCTTCGTCCTTCAGGTTCAAAACTTAAAAATACTTCCTTCCCTTAATCCAGGATTCTGTCTACGTCCCTCGATGCTCAAGATATCGCGGAATCTCTTATTGAATCCCATACAGATAGTTCAAAAATTAAGGAACTCCCTGAACTCCCTGAACTCATCGGAGTTACTTACTCGTGGCGGGTCTAATCGTAAAGAATAAACGCTTTATCTCGTAAAGTTAAAAGCATCCATCCGTGCGACTGCAGGTCGACGGATCCATTGCCCACGCGTTACTCACTGATGCACTTTTGAGGATTCCAGAGGTTCTTACGCCGAAAGTGCAGCCAAGAGCCTAAAGGGATCCTAACGGGAAGGAATACGGGGCGGTACCTTTAACGGCAGAGAAAGATATAAAATGCCACAGTGCCGCGTCTGCAGCCTCCACTTCACGTATTCACGTCAACTTAAGATTATTGAAAGACTTTGGAGAGAAAAAAAAGCGTAAGAGGGGTTCAGAAAATATGGTGAAATGGCCTCGCACGCCTTCACAAGTGACTATCGTTTCTGGAATTCTCTAATGAAGCCGTATTCGACATTAAAATACAGGCATCCAATGAGCGCAGGCTGAAGAGAACTCTGTGCTTCTTGTGCACGCACAATCACGCGTCCCATTCTGTGCTCTCTCTCTCTCTCTCTCTCTCTCTCTCTCTCTCTCTCGCTCTTCCAGACTACCAAATTATATCCCACAAGTGCTTAGAATTTATATAATATTGGCTGCGACTGTGAGTCATCGTCTGTTCTCTCGCATCTCTGTAATCTATAAATTCACTTGATACGAATTTTTCTAGAAACCCGGTAGATAGTGATACGATAATGACGCGATAAGTCAATCCAAAAACTAAATTAGATTATTAACTGGCGGATTAGCGTCGAACAGAATTAGAACGGTGGAGGGGCGGACAGTGTACTCTATGCTATTTCAAGACGTGGATATGTATGATATTTCTCTGTATAAACAGAAAGACACGCGCGACGCGCACGAAAGACCATTGCTGGATTCGGTGGAATTTAAAATTCGACGCAGTCGCGCGACTCCGAGACAAATTGATCGTAAATCACCGAAACACAAAAACTTCCTTCGAGACGATTCTCCTCTGTATTTATTGTTTTGCATATATATATATATATATATATATATCGCGTACATATAGTAACGTGGATATGGAGGACTTATGAGGAGGACACTCGTACACACGAATACCATAGGTATGTAAAGTTAAGGTGCAGATGCGACACGTAGACGCGACGCTTGTTCGGCGCGCGTCAAGCGACTGCATAAAGATATCGGGTGAAAAACCAGCCTCGCTCTCTGCCGCGCACCCTCTGAGATCCTCTCAATTAAGGGCTATTAAGGATCATAAGGATCATGAGGATCTTCAATCCTTGCGCGATACACGATTTTTTACTTACGCTTTCGGGCCAAAACGAGTAAATAAGAAGAGGGGGTGGGCGCCCCCTTCCCTCGAGCCATTAGTCACCGATGCGGACGATCAGGAGGACGCGATGTGGATTTTTATGACACGTCGAGGAAACCAGTTCCATTCGTGAGCCCAGGATATTTTTAATTTTTTTCATTTCTTAATTCTTTTCTTCCTCCTTTTTTTTTCTTTGTAGGCTTCAGTTCGTTCTCAAGTAGAAACGTTTTTGAGGAGCGTGCGCTTCTTTCTACGTCATCCCCGTCATTCTCTTTATTCCTCTTCTTGACGCTGGTCGCCGCGTGCTGCTCTTACCTCTCGCATATGTATAATTGTATATGGTTTTTCTCTCGGTGTCTCTTTTTACGTGAGACGCGCCTTTAACTGACTTTCTTGCTCGTGACGGAAGAATCAAATTTCTCGAATCTCCTTCACGGCTACCGTATTTCACGATTAACGCCTAAGCAGCCATTCGAAATTCCTATTAAATACCAAAGGAATACCCATATAATACGATGAAAATGATTAACGCTCATTAACGGTGGTTCGGTGGTCCATTTTACTTAATACCCATCATTACCAAAGGATTATTGTGAATTCATTCTTGAGTAGTGAGAAGCTGGAAATCATTCTGAATAGCAGCCTCTTTTCTCTCTTTTCTCTCTTTTCTCATAGGTATAAGTAATGTATTGTAACCAATACATCCGAGGATATTAGCATCGCGGTAATAATAATAAGATCCCGCTAACCTAATTAGCCTTAAACATGAAGTAATAACAATTCGTGGGCATCGCGACGCTCAATTCTTCCGCATCTCTCAGGCCCCCTGACCTACCGTTGAGGGGTACACATATGAACGGCGTCATTTCGCGACTCGAGGATTCTATCACCTGAGCTAGCTAGCTTACCTTTGGTAAAGTAAACGATCAAACCGTCTCTTCTGCCAGGATATAATCAATCTCTGGATTTCAGTTGGGCCGTCACTTTGACACGTTTGATCATTGTGCCGTTTCCATGGCACGTATAGACGTGCCATCCTAAATTTGTTTAAAGACTCGCACAACCGGCTACTCTGCGAATGAGACTTCTCTTTTACAATTAGATAGGACCGCGTCTACCTGTGACCACGAGTTCTCTAGTGGAAGACTGCTCAACAGCACGACGCTTATATCTTAACGAGTCTGTAACTCCGTAATCAAATTCCGCCGGTCGGAGGCTGCTTTCGGACACGATTCCATATTTCAGTGATACGATCGGAATAAGAGCCAAGATAGAATCGCACGAGACTAGAAGTACCTATGATTTCCCATCCCGTAAGACATATCGTGTAGGGAAACCGCGTGTAACGATCGTATGGATACAATTGACTTTTGGATCACCATCTATAATAATTACTACTTTCCACTTACATTTATATTCATTTTTTGCCTACTAACACCCGGCATTCTCTAGGCTGGACCTGCACTAACCCTTTTTGTATTCCGTTGTAGGACAATATATTTTTCTTTTGTAATTTCTAAAACAAAGTCTCACTTTCATTTGTTCCCCCTGATATATCTTCCCTAAATTCCTAACAGTCGATTCTGACTCGAACTCGCCTTTCTGGCACGATCTGAAGAACCACATCGTGCAAATAAGGTTACAGCATTTATAATCCACATACGCACTATTGTCGCACTAAAGAAATACACAAACAGATATCTGTAAAAAAAAAGATGTAACTATTTTTATTATAATAATAGTCAGGTTGATATTACATCTCAAAATGCGCACTTATATCGACAAACTAATGCAAATTCACGATAAGCTTGGATGGAGGAAGTTCTTGTATCTTTCTCTCTCTCGCTCTCTCTCTCTCTCTCTCTCTCTCTCTCTCTCTCTCTCTCTATACTCCATTTTCCATAATGCGAGTCATTTGGCTATCGATGTATTTAACTTAACGAAGTTCGAATGATAAAAAGTAAAATCTAGTGGTCAGATGCTTTTGCCATGTGGAGATTTCTCGAACTGCGTTGGCTCATTGAGAAATCATTTGAGATGAGGCTGTCGCAATGTCAGACTTCGGATAATTAACAACTTCGGATAATGAAGTAACATGTAAGAATAGTTTCTGCATCTGCTGAGGCTCGAATAGAAATAGCAGTGGCAATTACTTATTGTAACTGAGCCAAGGCAAACCAAACTGGTTGGCTGCACTGTGGTGGGTCGGCGACCATGAATATTCTTCAGGGAATGAGGATCAAATCGTTTGAGAGCACATTTATTTTTGCAAATAAATGCCTCACAGTATCTAATGCTGCGCACGTCACAATTTCATTACACTGCTACCGTTTTACGGCTTTAAAGTTTGCCAAACGTTTCACTAGGATCACTTGTATTTCACAATAGTAATGAGCTGACGAGAGCGTCGCCAGTTACTCCTTCAAATAATAAAACAAATGATAAGATGACAATAGCACCAGCAACGGTGGGAGGCTGAGGCTCCTGCGAGAAAGAGTTTACAAGTGTGAGGAGCAATTATTATAGAATAATATGGAAGGATCGACGCCAGGATCACGCGATACCCTTTAAGGGTGAGACTTCAAGTAGAAGCAGCA
The DNA here is from genome assembly GCA_030142595.1 of Trachelus iudaicus. Lineage (NCBI taxonomy): Eukaryota > Metazoa > Arthropoda > Insecta > Hymenoptera > Cephidae > Trachelus > Trachelus iudaicus. The sequence continues at coordinate 628,212 of JARQTH010000553.1, forward strand.
GGTAGGCCTCGTGGACGTACAGGACGTTCAGCAGCAGCAGCAACAGCAGCAACAGCAACAGCAGCAGACAAGCGAGACACGATGACAAAGAGTTAAGGAGCAAAGAATAAGGGAAACGACGACCACCGGGACGCCGAGCGACACGACCGACGCCATCGACGCGAATACGTACCTGAGAATTGAGGAGTCGAAGGCAGTGGAATCTCAGAGTCAAGAGTGGGAATTGAGGGATGAGCGCATGAGCTGCAGTGGCCCCAGGGATTCTCTGACATCTCAGATCTTAATTACATGCAGCCATTTTCGATTCGGCCTCTCTCTCTCTCTCTCTCTCTCTCTCTCTCTCTCTCCAACTCACTCACTTAGAAACTCTAGATTGTACTCGACTCTTCGAACACGCCGATGTAGGTAAATACTCAGCAAGAGAACAGTATTTTCGCAAGAGATAAAAGGCCGTGTTTCTTAGTATAAAGAATTGTGAAAAATAATTAAGAAAATTCAATGTGTGATCCTTATTGAGAATTGTCGATGCTACAAGGATTATAAGTGACTGACCTCTCGTGCCAAGGCCATGAGGCAACAATTGAAAAGGAAGACATTGATTACATAAGAAATAAGGAAAAATGACTCGTTCGCATAAAGAAAGTGGTCCGAGCTCAAATTTTCCAGTCATGAATTAACAAGTGTGCCGATCCCTCTGAGTAAATTCGTTAATGGTGGTCGCGACCGAGCAATTTCACAAGCATTTTAATCGTACTAAAGGCCGACGCCGCCGCCGCTACGCAATGTGTTTAGCAAGGTGGTAAACGGTAGCCGCAGCATTTTTCGTTCACGGTGAGAGCCGCTACGGTTTCTTCTCCGGGGGCTATGTGTGCGCACCGACATGGAAGCCAAAGAGAGCCAAAGAACGGGAGAACGGGAGGGAGAAAGAGTGTGTGTGTGTGTGAGAGAGAGAGAGAGAGAGAGAAAGGAAGAGCTGGTTAATTGCTGACTCTCATTTACATAGAGGCCCTGGACTGCCATTCAGGCTCAGCCTGCAACCCTTCAGGATATTATACGATACATTTTACGGAATCTGTAATAGCTGCTATTAGCTGTGGCAAACAGAGGTCCAGACTGCGATCGGAATCGATCAGATCGATCGAATCGATAGAATTGATAAAATCGATGGAATCGAACCTCTTCCAGTGCTCACAGGCCTCTGATAAATCGTTCGTTACTAGGAAAGTTGCTCTTAAGCAAATCTTCACGGTTTTAAGGCTATAGCCTATACAATTCGCGAGTACGCGTTTCACGAGGAAACGGGTTCCCATTAGATAATGATAAAACGTGTCTAGATTATTTGCAACCGAAGGGGAAGGGATTCACGGGAATAGCCTACGAGTCGTGCGATCCTGCAAAATACGCGGAGACACGTTCCACCGAACGTACATTTAATCGTGACTCGTGTATTCGATAATTAGTCGAGCCGAGCTCCTGTTTGCGCTCATCTAATCCCGCCTAATTGCCAATCTAGTGGAACTTGACGAGTCGCACGGCTAACGTGTCCGTTAATTCCAGCTGCGATTTCAGCCAATTCTTTCGTTGCAGGTTTGCCAACTGCTTATATGATTTCCTACACATTCTTTAATAGAATCAACACTGTTAATCTTAGGATGTCACCTAGGACTATGGTTCGGTCGATTAAACACTGCTTAGAGGAATACGCTGGAGCTTCTTCACTTTTGCCATTATCCCACATTAAACCTAATAATTCCAATGGTCGTAAAGATTGAAATTGTGCGCTAAATCCTTGCCGACTTGGATAAATCCTTCGTTAAGTTGACAGCCGCACGGGCCAAGTTAACACTGTAACATCAAAAATATAATCTTGCCCGGAGTTTGCGCCGCCGAATTACGTTACAATTTATGGGAGTGGGCTATCGAACAAACAGACCATTTTCAGAAAATTCTACCGCGACTTATGCGTGTACGTCTACCGGTGACGCAACGAAAAATCAAATCCCCGATGCTCGGAGACGCGGCTAATTACCACGTGACCCTCCGCGACACACGCGAAGATCCCCAAAAGAATTCCGCCTGCTCCTGCGGGAACTGGGAGTCGAAGGACCGTTACTCGGTTGTTTCGCAAACAATATAAGTCACGTCAATAGCACGATGACACAATGAAATATCTTGAGAGGCTCAGGGCAGTCTCCCCACTGATTGTGCGGAGGCTCGCGTACTCGTTCCGACATTTGACTGTTCCCTAATTAATCCGCACTAGCGGTTACGACAGCTCCATCTGACCTGATTTCGGGATCGATCGCACCCGCGACGATCTCCTCGCCTAAGGGCGCACTGGCGGCCCGCTAGACACGGTGCGAATACCACTAAACCACTGAAGTGTGTATCCTAGAGATTTCGAATGGATGCTATTGTAGATAATTGTATTTTCTTGCGGATACTCGTGACGATAGCGGAAGTCAGTAGTTTTTCTCTGTGCAGAGTCGCAGCTACCCACCCTGCGCGCAGCCTCCTACTGGCTGCCATAAGCAATCGACTTGTAATGGCGTGTAAGGCGATATAATCGGCCAAACGAGCGTAAAGGCTTACCTTCGGCTTCCAAAGAAGAGAGAGAGAGAGAGAGAGAACGAGAGTGCACGTGTCTGGACACCTATCTACGCGTGCACAAGCACCCAGGTACGTAAGAAGTTGTAATCGGTGACCGGCGCCATCACTTTTTCGCCCCGAAGCCGCAGCCAAGGCGTGTGCTTATCGATCGACCGCGATCCCGGGGCAATTCGATTTGAATCTTCGGATTTTATCTGGTTCAAAGACAGAGTCGGGGCTTACGGAGATGAGATAACCTAACCTAACTAGGGTCCCGAACCCGTAAAGAGAGCTGGCACTGGGGTCTTAGACTGGGGAGCGGTGCTCTCCAGATTTCCTTTCGCCGAGTTGACTAAATTTCAGGTTCCAACTTAGAGTCTCTCTCTGTGTCTGATAATGGCGAGCATACTTGGATACTTACTTAGGGGTAAGAAAACAAAGGGTTCGCTTCTTACTTTTTTTTTTACCCTCGTGCACCATCTACCCCGAAACATAAATCAGACAACTGGCCGAGCATTGTTCTGAAATGCATGCGGTTATAATGATATTGATGGCGATTCTCAGCCAGGTTGTTAATACGAAGGGTGATTTACAGCTAATTAAGGTTAACAAGCCGTTTAGCCTATTATTAAGCTCGTATTTAAGGGCTAAATCCTCGAGGCATAAATAACATTCAGGGGCGAAGTTGTCCGTCGGTAAAAGGCGCCGAGTGCTGCCCTCTACGAGTTCTCTACCCCCCTCTGTGAACCCTAATCGCTCGACATATTTTCAAATTATCCCCCCTGAAGGGTCACGCTTGATCACAAGGTTGGGTCACGCACGCTGTGATTTTAAATGGCAAATTCTACCCACTGTTTGTTTCGAGATTTGTTACGGCCACTTAACGCTTCGTTCTCCAGTCCGGGATTTTCGGCTCTTCCAGCAGCTAAACTCACTAACTCCCGGAACGTCCCGTCAAGAAGCCATGGTCCTGCCCTTCCTCACGAGCCTCGACAAAGCCCAAGGTCCCGAATGAACGATCTTCCACTACATCAGAGGGGACAAACGTGACTGGCGATCGATACCATAAGCAGTCAAGATTTCTCAATGCTAACAGGTCGACCTGATTTTCCAGAGGACGTGGGAGTCAGCCAGACTCCCAGGGATCCAAAAGGCCCAGGGCCTGTGATCATCGCGGAGAGATGTTAGAGTCCAGAGTGATGTAGGCACCCAGTCGTACGTGCAGCTAGATTATAAGTACGATCTATCTGTCGATAGCTCTCGATCGTTATCGGAGCGCAGTGCCTCTGTCGGTCTAGTGCCATTAATATGATCTATGCTGCGGCTCCCGTGGCTACCGATCTTATAGATGCTATCGCAGGCGGAGCTCCGAAGAGCCCTGGAGAGATCGAGAGTGGAGGAGTCGAGGAGTCGAGGAGTCGAGGAGTTCGGAGGGGCCTTACTTACATATAGATTGCCAACCATTTCTTACTACGGAAATATTACCGATCCGACCCCACCTGCATGTCTACATATACCTGGACACTTTATGTCTGTACATCTACACGGGTCTTACGCATATCATATACGTATACGCGAACGGCCCAAAAACTGCATTTGCATGGACACCCGCCGCATGCGGCTACATTAATCGGATGTCCCTCATCGTTTCTCCATTTGGTTGGTGCCTTTCGTGCTCGACTTTCGTTCCTCGGTCGAGACTTTGATCGAATGTCTCGGAGACTCCGTTACCGCGTGAGGCTGTAATTACAACGACATTGGTAATTCCGACATATCAATTATAGTGCAGCAACCGTATACGCGCGTACGATGCTATAAACCGTTGCTCCTATAGTATAGGTATAGTATACCTATACCTACTCGGATTTCAAATTTCTTTATTTTCCTCGGGTATCTATTTTATTAGCGCAATTCTTTTTCTCTCAGAAACTTATGAGAATAAGACACCGGAGATACAGTTGGGACGATTCAACCATCGAACTGGCATCGCAAGCGTGGAATATCCCATTAGCATTATTACCGACATCCCTAAGGATTAGCATTACGGACGATATTTATCACGAGCAAAAGTTGAGCGCGTAAGAGCTCCAGATTAAAAAGAAAGCAAAGAAGCAGAAGAATCGCATCTCGAAATCCACTCTCAACTAATTGGTCCACTCGAGTCTATCAAAGACAGCTCTATTCATTCTCACCGTTGATGCCTTCTCGAGAGGACCGGGATTGCCAATACGACTGGTCCAGCGATCCAGCATCTTGTGGTTCCGACTTCAGAGTCGAGGCTTGTGTTTGTAAGTTCGAGCGGCCCCGATAAGTCCGATCACATCGACGGCCACCGTGCGCACGTCAGATCACTCGGATCCTCTCGATAATTTTATACAGAACTATTTGTAAGGCCTCGATTGACCTGTCGGCGCGATAGCTGGCCCTTACCGTCTACCGTCGACCGTCGACCGTCGACCGTCGACGATCGAGCGACGCACACGTCAGCGTCCAATATGGTAAACGCGGCATGGATATATACGAGCACACAATACGCATGCGGTAACGCACAGTAACACAATGTTGACGCCTGTGAAAGGCCGTGACGCACCCATTACGCAGGTATGTCACCCGAATGACAGTAATACTATCGAGTCATCTCGTGTCATCTCGAGTCACGGCATGGTGAACGAAACTTTGACGACACCTGAAATTATTATCATAGAGACGCCAGCGACGCGTGTACGTAAATCCGTAAGAGTGGATGGACGCATATGGATATACGTATGGACGGATCGTTCTGGTCAACTTGCCCCTCCTTCGAGCTGATGGCCGAATATTATTCGAAAAACAAATGATGCAGGCGTCAATACTTTGTGGTTCCTTAAAAAAATCCGACGGGTGCGGCGGCAGGTCGGATTTTGAATCTTGATCTTGCACGATATCATGGTCTAAAGATTCGAATTTACGGTAAGAAATTTGGAGCCTATAAAAAGTCTGTAGGATCGGTTCGATCGCGACAACGCATCAAGGAATTGACTATGATTACATCTGGAAGTCTATACGCGAGTATGAGGGAGGAGAATAATAGGCGACGGGCAATATCGAATTTATGATAAATTTATAATAACCACAAGGGACGGCATAATAAGATGAAAAAATGTCTCCGCCCACGCGGGACCTTTTGAAGCCCGAAGACCTCCGTAGATGGCGATGCGGTATGCGGCACGTACGGGATATGTGGCATATAACACGGAGCGTAGGGCGGAGGGCACAGAGTATACGAGCCCGTGCTCGTGGCAACCCGAATGCCGCGTGCTGCTGCCGGACGCCGGGCCGGCCCTCGCCATTAGATACAGCGATAGAGATGAATTGAATTTGATTATGGCCCTCGAGACGACCATATAATTCCCCGTGTCAAAATAGAGAGCTCGGCGCTACTATCGTTGCTTCTTGAAGCATCAGCGATTCCGAGCCAAGCTGTACTTTAATAGATAGTAGAGATAGTCAGCGCACCAGCCGAAGGGTCCAAACTATTGCGCATCCTTAACAAATAAGCAGCCCACCAAAAATGGCGATGCCCAATAATCCAATTTATTCGTTGCTTCTCATTTTCTTTTACTCCTTTTAATGCCTTCAAAATTCTATGCGATATTCTCAGCTACGTTCTTGCCATCTTCAGCTTCGACTTTTGTCTGCGGGACGTTATAATAATATTAATGAGCGTTCTTAAGAAGTATGCGCCGCCGCCCAATGGTCAATGGGTGCTGACGTGGATACGAGAAGCGCAGAAAATAATAACGAATCCGAAAGCGTTTATCATTAATGGAGGAGAAGGGAGGGAGGGGCCCGATCTGGGACTCCGTATAGTCGGCAGCAGCCCATTCGAGAGATCTCTCAACGGGAAAGACAATTAATGCGATGGGAGGCGGAGAATAAGGGAGGGGGGAGAGACAAGTGGAAATGCCAGAAGGGAGTGGGACGAGAGACACGGGGCGGAACGGTGGTATCCTTAAATAGATAGAGGTTCGGAGGACGATGGGGCTGAAAGGTTTCGACTCAAGAGAATCGATTCGCCAAACAAATGACTCAGTTACCGCGCCTGGCCTTCCTCGTCGTCTATTTCTCTCGCGGCTTCTCCGGTTTAATGGGCCCAGAGAATACGGGCCTACGGGCTCACGGTCGCAGGGGAAGGGGAAGTAAAGTAAAAGAAAAGGAAAAAGGAGACCAAGAGAGTCAGCGTCGGGATAAGAAGAGAAAAACGTCAAGAGGAAGCTTTAAGAGAAGGGCACAGGGAAGAAAGGAAAAAGAAGGCTAGGACTGGAGGGGCGGGGTGGGGGTGGAGGGCGAAGGAAAAAGAAGAGACACGAAGGTGCGATAAGGGGGAGGGGGTCGCCCGAATGTCTCAAGGATACTTTTGTGATCCTCCGCCGTTGTAAATGCGCCTAAGAAAGACAAAGATCCACAGGGAGGCGTGATGGGGTGTGGTCAAATTTGTTGGGGGGTTGGTACCTTCGGAATTTATATTTCATAAATTATCGTCGACGCTACCCCTACACTTATGACATCTCCGAGTTCTTCGCCGGACCCACCGCACGCGCGCGATCCTCTGAGTGCGAGGCTAGAAGATAGAAGCAGCACGAATGGCACACCCACTATGACAATTCAAATGAGCAGCCCCGAGAGACTTTGACTTTTCGAGGACTTTTAGAGTTTCTCAAAGGTGCAAGCCATATGTTATCCGATAGCCCTCGTTATCAGTACTGTCGATCTATTCTCCCTTACGATCTTGCCCTTGGCTACATACAATATATGTATACGTACGTACGTTCGCCCCACGTTCAGTCACTTTTAGCAATCTCATCCGAGTGATCATCTTTTTTCCACAGCACCCCCATCAAGAGATATTCATGAAATCCATGAAAGACTGGATTTTGGCTCAACTCTGGTAATTTTCCCTATTGGCCGCTTCGATAGTCGTCGCGCTTTCCAATCGACTTGATTATCCACTAGGCTGATTGTCAGTAGGAGGTAAGCGGCGTCGCGAGCCGTCATACCTATAGAGTGCGCTATCGAATATCCCGGTGTGATTAGATCGCGATTCGAGGGATTTAAGCGAAAACATAAAAGTAACTCCAGCGTCGTTGTATCGTCGCAGTGACGTCGTGACGTCGTGACGTCGTGACGTCGTGACGTCAATGGCGTTGGTTCTCTATCGATCATAAAAAGAAAGCGTGCACGAGTCCAGAGTTCATTCGGGATTCAAAGGACGCGTGTACGGCCGTCGCGACGCTATTCAAATTGGAATCTTTCGGCGTAGGCATCGGGTTACCGCAGGAAACACAGTTTTAATTTGAATTTGTAGGATGCAGCGAGATTCCCGGGCCTTATATGGACGCTCCGAAAAGAAGTGCTTCGCGTCTCTTCTCTTCTTTTCTCTTCTTTTCTCTTCGTTTCTCTTCTCTACTCTCGCTTCCCTTCGGCCGAAGCACTAGAAGTTCCTCGCGTGCGCTCGAAGCCGCGGCTCACGAGTAAAAATGTTACATCTTGATTACGAGTCAAAGAGCCTCCTCTAATGTCGCGTGTAAGCCACCATCATCGTGGGGGACCGCGGGGAGGGACGGGGGAAAAGTGGAATTTTAATTTTCTCAAGAAATCCAGCGACTCGTTTAGCCACCCGCTGACGATAAAAGATTCTCCACTCACTGCGCTGGCTCTGGCAGCTCGACTCCCAATCAGCTCGGACCGTCTCGGACGGACTGAACGCGCTCCAGTCCAGGACTACGACTCGACGCCTAAAGATCCTGAGTGACAGTTGCCGTAGCAGCGTTACATCCTTAGGCTTTTAAAATTTGCGAAAAACCAAAGGGAGACGTTGTGGGCCCAAAAGCTCAGCACAGAAGATGGGCAATTATCAGCCGAGTGCCGATTCGAATGACTTGACGAGTGCCGAGGACTGCTGCCAGAGGGACTAGGGTCTACTAAACAAACCGCATCCACTGAAAATTGCAGTCAGGTCAAAAGCTTACGACGTATTCGGGCCCAATTTCAGGAATCAATTTCGTGGCAGTGCCAGAGCACGAGTCTGCGTTCTGTTGATATGAATATGAGTGGATATTTCAAAGGGGGAGGTGGCGAGGAGAGAGAATTTTTTCTCAATTCCCTTTTGTTTTTTCACGCTGGAGGCCCCCCTTTGCGCATGGCTCATACGTTGCACATTGGGGACCTGTAATTGAAAGCTGTTACGCTTGCTATTTTATGGCTTCGTCCCCGAGGCATGCAAAACTCGATTCTGAAAGTGCGCGCGGGGTGAGTTTGCCCGTGTAACGTGTAACGGGTCACGAAAATACGTCCCTCCTAATTAAATCTGACTAAATTCATCAAAATCGTCGTTAAACCTGAGAACCCGCCGGCCATGGCTAACGATCCCGGCCTAACTCGGACAGCAAGTTCCGATCTCCCTAATTACAGGGCCGGAGGATCCTGCGACTTTGGAATTCTAATTCACTTCTCTCTCTCTCTCTCTCTCTCTCTCTCTCTCTCCCCCTCTCTCCCTCCCTATTCTTTCATTTTCGTTTTCCAATTCTCAACCCTCCCGGAACAGCTAACACTGTTATTCCTCCCGGACGACTTTCTTCCCCTCCTGATTACTTATTGCCGCTACGTGGAACATTCTCTGATCGCCATAACATTCACCAATGACGACAATGGCCAGAACGTGCCGACGTGCCGAGAAAGAATTTTGCGCGTTACCGATTGGTTACGAGGTCAGTTTACAAGATGAACGCTGCGCACAACATGAATCCAAAGTGCAGCCTTACCGCACAAGTGCAGTCTGTTCAATGTATAGAACGTGTGCCAAGATGAGAAAGAGCTAGAATTAAGAAAGAATTCTCTCGAGAGAAAAGAAATGAAAAACGGCGCAGTATGGCGCAGCAGAATAAGCATTGAAAGAATTGGTGCCAGGTGAAAGATGGGCCGGAGCAGTCAACTGTCGGGGGAAGGGGGGTGGGCGGGGGGGGGGGGAAGAGAGAGAAGACTCTCTTCCGCGTGTCGGTTAAAAAGTAAAAAAATCAGTAGGCAGTTGGTAGCACGAGCCGAGAAATAAAGTGCTCGAAATAAAACATGCGCGGCGTGTGACGCGCGGACGCGTCGTTCGGCGTCGGATGGCGGCAGGAGCCGCGTGGACGCTGTGTTCGACATTTTCGATGGCTGAGAGGAAATAAAAGATGGGAGTCGGGCTGAGCTTCGTTGAGAGACTAATTGACGAAAAGGTTGAGAGAAATAAAGAAGTGACGGGGTCGCTGAGGGCCGCTGAGGGCCGCTGAGGGCCGCTGAGGGCCGCCGAGGGGGAGGCTGGAGGATGAAGCGAGTTTTACTAGAGACCGGGACTCCCCCGCACCTCCTAAACCAACACTAAATATCGGGACACGCGTTAAAATTAATGGGGAGCCCAATATTTCGAAAGCGAATAAATTAGGAAGCATCCGATGACGACGGCGACATAAAAATCGAAGCAGTCGTCGTCGTCGTCGTCGTCGTCGCCCTCATCCTCGGCATCGCTATGCCGTTCGTTAGGACGAACGCTGCTACGGCCACTACGATAAAGCGCGTAGTCGCGGCTCGTCGATATAAATGAGCCTCGGAAACGCGGCTCTTCTTATGCCGGACAAATTAGCCGCTGCCCGATATATCCTATGGGACCTCGTTCCCAATATCTTTACCGATCGTCTTTGGGTTTGAAAATCTTCATCGATCCCTGGAGGGACCAGGTTACGGGCCGGCTGACGGAGGTTATGGGGGTAAAAATCGATGCAACGAAGAGTCCTGGGCTTTTCGCTTTTTTGTCCGCTCACTGTATTTTTTATGTTAAACAGATGCGTGCACTGATTTCTTCGAAGAATCCAGAAGTAAGATCGAAAGAGATTGTCGGGGTTGTCGGAGGGAAAAACAAGCCGAAGTAAATGAGCTCGGCTCATCTTCCGCGGGCCAAAAACAAATTGGATGAGACTGAACCCTGAAACCTCGTTCCTGGTTCCATCTTGGTAGCTCCTAGGGCCCCGGGCGATTTCACTCTGGAACCCCAAGTGGACCCGCCGATCGCTTTCCTTCCTCTGTATTGCTGCTTACCGACAGCAAGAGAACTAAAAGTGCACATCCGGCGTCCCACTGAGGCCCACCGTAACTGCTCCACGCTGCCTTTGACAAATTTGGGTGTGAAAAGGTTTTATTGGCTGAGAAACGGCGGAAGACGCAGCGCGCGCCCGTCGCCTTGGACATCGCTGAAAGCGCAAGAGCGCGCCGGCGAGTGTGGCCCATTGTTGGGAAACTAATTCTGTCGAGTCACGAGCGTCCTTCCGTTGCTATCCAACTGCAGAGCGACCAACCAATTCAACTGGAGGAATAAGTATTGTAATATCCATATTGTAAACGGAATATGCGTGACTGGCACAGTCGTAAAAAGTTGGATAGCCATAAAAAGAAAGAGTGTCCTCCTAAGAAGGTAGAGATGTTAAAGAGTCAAATATAATTGCAGGAGCTGCACCCGCGGAAGCTTATCGAAAGGAGGTATCGATCTTATCGAGTCAAGGCAAGTCGATACGACTCGCAGTGCATCTCGACATGACTGCAACAGATTTTTTGCGGTTCGCACTGGAAAGCGTGGATAACGTGCGTCGTGCTTCGTGGTTGCACAATCGGCCGCCTACCTGCAGTTTTCAAGAGGACGAAGAGAAGCAGAAAAAGGAAGAGGAGGAGGAGAAGAAGCAACGTGGGGAATAGGTAGGATGAGGCAAAGACGGGAAGAGTCAAAGTCATACGCATCAACGACCTGCCGACTAATCTCTGAAGCCGGCACGCTGGCTGCTATCACATTACCACGCGACAAATGACGCGCGCATTAAAACACAAGGATATAAAATGTAATTACAGATATCTAGCCGTCCATCGAGTGCCGGATAAAAAGGCAGGAAACGTGAAAGGACGTATCAAAGAATTGTGAAGCTCGTTGGTCCGTGAGAGAAACCAAAGTTACTCAGGTCCAGAGGAATCTTCCTCCGGCGCTTTCGCCATCCATCGTTCCACGTCTCTTCCCGATCTTCCGGAAGTTCCCGAACTTCCCGATCTTCCCGATCTTCCCGGTTCTCCGAGTCTCTGACCCTCTCGGACGATCATTGCCATTTTTAAGACGCCGTTAATGAGAAGCCTTCGGGGAATCGAGCATGGGAGATGTCGCTGCTGGTAGCGATCGAGCGGAACGAAGGGATTCTATTCGCCAACGCATGCCATCCGCCGATAGGTACATGCGTGTCTCCCTGAAGAATGGCGCACGTATAACGATCGACGAGCCATTGTAAACCAGTCGCGGCGCTGCAGTCTTCGAGATTCAATAATATAAAAAATGGCCCTGGCATCTAAGAAAAATTGGCGAAACGCTGGGCGCACCTGGCCAGTTATGCGCACTCTGGGCGTGGTTGTTAGCACAGCTTGGCAAAACGCGTAGGACGAACTGTATTATGCTGATCTGCGTTCGACTCGGTCGAAACGGGGCCGTGCGCGACTGTGCGCGACTGTGCGCGACGTGCGGGACTGCGCGGTTCTCGAGCCGCGCTGAAAGGTAGGTAAAGTGACAGCCAACTGCGTGGGCATTGGGCAAGGACCAGGTGTCACCGCGGTTCGCATGGCAGCGGTTGCCGTGTCAGTCACGGCGAATAGAATCCGATGTCATCTACACGGCGCACGTAGACGCGCACGCATGGCCGCATTCGGAAGTTCCAGTTGGGTTTAATCATTAATTCGTAAGACGTTCAAAGAGGCCCGTCGGCAGACGTAGAAATTATCTAAACGAATCGAGATAATTCATCCGTGCGGCTAAGATGAAAATTGGTCATTGTAATCCCGTGCGAAACGCGTGGGCCGAATCTTTATCGACTTCGTGGAAGCCACGGAAGAGGAGTCAGAGATACGACTTTATGCGCGATTAAAAATCCGTTGCCATATCGAATCGACGAGCCGATAGTTCCTTTCCCATTATCGCGTCCTGAACGATACTCTTGTCAGAGAAATTAAAATGAACGATACCCAGTGAGTTTCCCAGACTCGAGTCTCGATCGGTCGCCGATATTGAGTCGAGGATGCAATTTGAATCGCATTCAGGATTTGAGCAATGTGACAGCCGAGACCGTTCTATTTGGATTTATAGCAGTGCACGATGCAATTGATAAGTGCCGAACAAAAAGAACAATGTAAAACTCGAGAATACCCGTGTCGTCGAGTGGCTCGTCGCTCATGAGTTATTGAGATTAAGCGATTTGCCTCGAGGACGTTACAGCGTCCTTTTATCCGTCGATCTCTCTTAATCTTTTCTCCTTCTCTCCCCCCCTCCCCCCCTTCTCGATTTTCGACTGGCGCCATTATGTTGTTTGTCATTATTGTCATTATAAACATCGTGAAAATTTCTCAATAAACAGCAAAGTAATGCAGATCAACGATTGCAAGAGAAAATCCAATGAGGGTGAAAGCTAATAGGCACAGAGAAGGAATATGAGATTCTCAATTCTCATTACCACTTATTTGTTTGTACTACATAGGATATGAGACGAACCTCGGACTGCAGAGTTGAGTCTGTCCAAATTGGCAAGGGTCAGCGGAACAGGTCCAAAGTGCATCACGACTTTTCCCAAGTGTTTCAAATTTCCAAAACCAAAATCTCGTCGTGCCATGAATATGCCCGTGTAGCTACGACGTATGTAAACGGCGCAAGTGTCGTTGAGGATGAGGTCGAGGGTCCCGTTAAGGACACCCTTGATGGCACGCTTTACGCGGACGTGAAGTCGACCCTCCTGCAGATCCTTGATCTTTCCCGTAAATATGTAATCGGCTTGACGAATTCTCTCGAGGAAGATCGTGTCGTTGCGTACGGCTCTGCTCAGGTTGGCACGACACTCCAAAAGTTCCTTCGTCGAGAGGTTCCTCGTCGAGTTTCCCAGGCTCAGACACAGCAAACAGCCTAAGGCTAAAAGCGCACTGATCTGAATCCTGATCCGCCCCATTTTGCTGGCGCGATCGCTCATCCACTCATTTACATAGAAATGTCATTGGTCGAGTCTTCGACACGAAACAGACTTTGAAACTTTTGTATTATAATGCATCCATAAGAAAAATATACATAGAATCCTGAAACCTCGCAGAGTACTTGGATCTTGAGTACTCGGAGGAATGTCACTTTTCACTCTTACTGGGAACTCTCGAGTTCTCGAGACACTTGACTGGCACTTCACGAGTCACCACTAGTCGCCACGATCCGGGGAGCCGATTTTTACCGTTAGTCGAACGATTCCACGGGAGAAAGAAGTGTTGCCGCGCGACAGTCAGTAAATCGGTTTGATCGATGCAGAAAAGATATTTAAAATTGACTAGAAAGAAACAGTGTATTGGGAATTGAGGCTTCGCGCGAACATGAATATATGTATATTCTTTGAAGGAGGAGACAGCGAATCGGCTATACGATTGCGAGGACGCATAGGACGACAGAGTATTGAAATCGGGCGGTCCGCGTCTCGCGTGATCTTGGGCAACAGGTTGGCGCCGCCGCGTCAACCCACGCTCGCCGATTTTCAATCCGGTGGTATCCGCATTCGTCCGAGACCAAGCTATAATTCTGATTGGTCAATGTGCGCTTTCGATCTACGCAGTCTGCGCTTTTAATCAAACGGATTTGACGACGCTCCGTTATTAGTGGATATTGCGTGCGTCGTATAAATGGATCGACGTCAACGATTCCGCCCTACCCGGAACTCGTAAGCCTGTCGGTAGCACTACCGGACTTCTGTAAATCACTGTTTATTCCGTTAGAACGACCAACGTTTCTGCTTATAGATTCCTCAAGGAGATGATATTTAATCCGTAGGTACCTAAGACACTCTTTGAGATTATCCAATCGCCATATGCATTTGATTCACTGAAACATCACATTAACCATTCGACTAAATCTGAAGTACACTATTACCATACAAGTAATGCGACAGCTTGTTACTTATATTCACTTCAACTGCAAATTTTCTTAATATTCACTCACGTTTTCAATCACCATTTATCGACACAAGTTCTATGAAAATTGCTGCTGAAATAACGACAACCCTTTATAGAAATTTAAACACTTGAAAATCATCCATTTGTCCTCGGGTCCAGTGTCAGGTGCGACACGGTTATTCACGCACGATCACTCTAATCCTTAAAGCCACAATAATAACCGGAACCGGTATGTGCAATCAGAAAATTAATAGAAATTTCAAAATGATGAAAAGGTAAGAATGCCAAGCTATTCAAGATCCAGTTAAAACGTAATAATAACTGGTAGAGGAGAAGGACCTCTCGCTTAGAATGACACTTGGTCCCGCAATATAAAGGAATTAAATAATTGTTGAGATTCCCGATTGGCACGTCAATACTATCGAACGAAAAGTGATGTCGAGGCGCGAATCCGACTACCAAAAGACACGAGGTGACTGCCGCCGACTCTCCAGTGTGTGTCCGGAGTGTCCAGGACGGCGAGTATATCGACGGTCCACCCTACTACAGGAGTAAAAGCAGAATGCTTGGTTGTCTGCCGGTGCCTTGCTGGTGGTTGGTTAGTTGGTCGCGTGGAGGCACGCGCTGGACTGACGAGGGCTAAGTGTGGATGCTGCAACTACAGCGTGTAGGCGTAAGAGTTGCCTTACGTTAGAGGAAGCGAGTGAGAGAGAGAGAGAGAGAGAGAGAGAGAGAGAGAGAGAGAGAACCCGTGAGAAGCAAGGAGTAAAGACAGAAGAAGAAGCAAGATCCAGAGTATTGTAGACGTATCTGCGAGAACGGGAGAGATCACAGGCGCTGGTATACGTGTACGTGTATATATTTTATACGTATAGTAGTATACGTAGACGTAAGAGAATGAGATGCGTGCAACAGAGAGAGAGAGAGAGAGAGAGTGGGGAAGAAAGTAACTCCCACTACGTAAGTTTAAGGCGTATCCACCATGCGCGCGAGCGTGTGCGGGATCCTCGCGATACGATGCGATACAACGCGATACGAAACGATCGGACGCGTGGCTTCACAACCCGAGGCACACGTACCATTCTTAGCTGCGTAACTGCGTAACTGCGTAACTGCTCACCTACTGTACTGTCTTACGTAGCGCGAGTCACTTCAGGGCCCAATAACGTGTTATCGCTATCGGAATCAAGATCGGGATGAGAATGGACCTACCTAGTACCTTGGGATAAGAGCACCCAATCCATCTCGAGAAAGGTTCCATCTGTATAGGGCATGATCGTATTTTCTGTATTTCTTGATAAAAGGAATACTCTCCGAGACCCATTTTGACCTTTTCTGGGCCTTGTAGTGCTCGTTCGAATCTCGGGCCGGGCCTTACCGGTCAGAGTTGCTATGATACACCCACGAGTACCGGTTGGATTTATTTGAACGACGGTAGTTCGCCGAGTAAGGGAGCTTTTCGAAAGCGAACGAGTCATTACGAGTGTGTTGTCTGCCGGGAATATCTTTGATACTCGATAAGGGCCTCATATTTATTCTCTCAGATTATAATGTCTATCGTTTTCTAGATCATCCTTTGTCCTTAATAATGAGGATCATGTTTATGCTTAGGGATTTGTGGATTTCCTTATCTCCCACTTCCTCGAGGAAGAAGATGGAATTAATAATACCAGGATTCTCTGACATTTCCTTGTTCCGTAAGTGACATCATCATTCGAGTTCCTATAGCGATTAAACGTTTTAAAATTAAAGAAAATCAAAGGCGATATTTGCGGGCCGTGGGGGGGGGGGGGACAGTGGGGATAGGAGGCAACTGACTGGAAATGTAAAAGAACAATTACATCGAGTCCCAGAGAAGTATGCGGCGTTGGGTGTAATGCACGAAAAGGGTCCTTTCCCTCATTCGTAATACATAATCGATACATATTGTATATGTACCAGCATAAAGAGTCACATTATCTAGAAATATGTAATACATACACAGTATATGCAGGTGCGTTCCGTGTGGGTCGGACAGCTCGGGTGCGGATGCTGAGAACACTGCTGAGAACTCGAAATCGATGACGGGCTCGATGAAGATGATTTATAGGAAGCGTCGCCTCGGGTTCCACGCTTACGAGAAAGAGGACTTTAAAGTCTCGCATGCAAGTTCCTCCTAATGCCACGTCATTAGGGACCCTTGGGCCTATACGTAAAGATATATTTATTAAAGAGCTTTAAGTAATTCTTCAACCATGATCACGCTTACTGCTATCTTACTTCTGCCTAGAGAAAGCTCTGTAACTTTTGCAAAAAGTCTAATACACGCAGTCGTAATATCGGTGCTAGGATTCTTCGAATCTAGGATTTTAGGAAGTCTCCAATTTGAAAAAAAATGATATATAGATTATATTAATTGGCATTATGTATAATTCATACATAACTTGTACCCATATAACTATTTGACATTGAATGTCGACCAAACAACTATTCGTTGTTTTGTATGTGAAGAAGAGGAAAAGTGGAAAAGAGACGGCACTGGCTACTTCTGATTATTTAACAGGGGCGTAACAAGGTAGACAGCACCCGAGGGACAATGCGCCACCCCAAGTTCAAACGGAGATAAAGAGACGCCGGTAAAGCGGGACGCTCGACGCCTCGAGTTCGTTGAAATACGGATATAGTCATCGATGTGTGCGTGTACTTAACATAAGTCTCGCACCCGAGGCACTCTCTCATCGTATTTCATGGCGGCTACGCTTATATGCTGGCCTCGGCTTACCACGAAGCACCACACCTCTTACGAGAGCCGTACGAGCCTTACGAGCCTTACGAGCCTTACGAGCCTTACGAGGCGCATGAGAACCACCAGCAACCCCTGTGTCCTTGGTGTCTCTGGCTGTTCCCTGGTATTCCCTGGCATCCTGGCATCCCATGGTTCCCTTGGCACTTCCCAAAGAGCCCATCTCGAGCGACGTGCAATGCGTGTCAGCCGAGAAAAAATGTGGATGGGGAGAGGGGGAAGGGGTCCATCCACTCGTTTGTAACTTATCGTCAAAGTGACTTATTGCTCGACGGGCCCAGGATTGCCGCAGCAGCATCGGGACGGCGGCCGACGTCGTAGCAACCTAAATTAAGTCTGCGCGAGTCTCCTTCTTAGCACTTGGACATACCGCACCAAGGAGCAACAAGCCTGACGGCACCGCGAATGCAACCATGTTTTCCTCGAACTGGCAACTTCTCTATCTGGATGTAAGCGACGTCATCGAGCATCCAGCATCCAAGAAGGACCTATCGGGCAGCATCACTGCCTGCTGCAAGATGAGCGCGCGCGAGTCCTACACAGTCCTTCTCAGTCCCGTCTCCCGCCTGCACGACAAACAAAGATCCCGCAGAAAGCACCCATTCGTATCCCTCGACTCGAACGCCCGTGGGAGGAATTCGATCGAAAGAACGAGCCGATGCTGGGAAGGTGTGGTCATTGACGGACAGGTGCTCCCCGGCCTTAAATCTAACTTGACGTGACACGAGATGAAGTCTAGATCCTTTATCCTGCGAACCACTTAGTCAGCGGGCTAACGCTACGGAAAGATTTTTATCTCTGTTTTCTCGAAACCCCGCTCGTTATGAGATTTGAAAAACATTTGAATGAACTCGCAACATTCAGAACTCACAAACTCACTGCACAAAGGAGAGGCTTAGCTCTCTTTGTATTCCAGCGCTTGCATCTCTGATCTTACCAAATTTCAATCAGAAAAACGTCTCTCTCTCTCTCTCTCTCTCTCTCTCTCTCTCTTATTTCCTTTTACCTATTCTATTGAGTCATAATCACTACCATTGTTATTTCTTTACATATCCCATTAGAAGGCGTTACAAAGGATCGTGAATTCTAGGCGCAATAAAACGATTTTCTTCTTCTTTAGACTTATTCACAGGAGTCACGATTCACGATTTACGATTACACGCTACGCTATTATAAAGATCCACATATAACAAAAAAAAGAAAAATGTAAATCGGATTATTACCGATCGTATCAAATATATGGATGTCAAGACGCGGAACATCGACGCTGGGAACACGGAACTCTGAAAATTCAACAAGCGATACACACCTGCTGTGTCCGATGGCAATTCGTTTCATTTATGGGGCCGCGAGCCAAAATAAAAAGGAAGATCCCGATAATTCATCTTACATACGCAATGAAGAATTACACAGCCGGCTATCGTTAAAGCGTATCGAATCGAAGCGAATCGAAGCGAATCGAAGCGAATCGACAGAAGCCAAAAGTAGCAGTAAGCAGGGGCTCCCGCAGGACCCCGCCCCCACCACGAAGGAAGAAACTCCGTCCGAAGTTGAAGTCGAAGTTGTAGCTGGACTCTCGACAAATAACATCGCCAAGGCAGTACAAGAATCGAAGGGATCGGCGGCCTCGGGGCCAAAAGCATAAATCGCCACGGACAGACAGCATGTTCAACTAATTACAGATCCCTGATTACCGGCGCGCACCACGCCGGCTAATAAACGAAAAATAAATTAATAAACGTTTAATATTGCGATCCCTCGATCTCCCCCGCAGCCAAAAAAGTGTTTATTAATTTATTGGGCCGCATCCGATAACCGTCCCGCGATCAGGTTGGGCCAGTCAGACAAAAGGAAGTCCATGCAAGGTGGTAAGAATGGCTCGATAAACGGCCCCAAGCACCAAGATGCGCCGACCAGACTTTTATAGATGCAGCCTAATTTCTATCGGTTTTCATGAGAATTGCCTTGATCCTCGCGACGTGTTTGGATCGATTTCTACAGGCGCGGCCCAATGAGCGTCGTTGCGATCGGAAAGGAGGATATTCAAGTGAGAAACGCGAGGACTCCAAGGAGGACTTCCGCGTGGGCCTCGTTGACTCGGATGGCCAAGAAGGCAGAGGCGGCCAGTCTCGGAGTCGGACAGATTTATTCGCTGCATTAGAATCAACTATGTACGACCTTAATGAACTGCGGCAAAAGACAAGATTCGCGAGGAGGCGTTTTCCTCGGGCAATTAATGCATCCTCAATGACCACGTGGCGCTCCTCTCTGCCATCGTATATTTCGATAACTACACACAGGATTTTTCCCGAGCACCAAGTATTTACGAATCATTCGTTTACGCTCTGTGCACGTGCAGAAACACGAAGGTGGATGCGATTGCTGTTCGGGAAACGCGAAGACTAAGACGCTGAGGAATCGGGGCGCGGCGCCCGCAGACTCGCGATTCAATTAAACCAATCACCAAGCGACACGATAAAGCCTTAATTTCTCTAATCGATCGTGCCGTTAATCACGCACTCACCCGCGACAAAAAGACTCGTTTAAGAGAGACACGAATTCACGAATCGAGTGCATATGTATATGTGTGT
This sequence comes from Trachelus iudaicus, assembly GCA_030142595.1. Classification (NCBI taxonomy): domain Eukaryota; kingdom Metazoa; phylum Arthropoda; class Insecta; order Hymenoptera; family Cephidae; genus Trachelus; species Trachelus iudaicus. The sequence goes on from JARQTH010000553.1 coordinate 648,183, forward strand.
ATTCGTTATACGCTATACAGCTCGACGTCTCGACTCTTGTTACTGGCGCGTGATTGATCAACTTTTGAAGTTTGGACCTCGAACACCAATTGTCGGATGGCATTTATATTTCTCAGCTTGTCCTTTAATTTTTACCACTAAAACACGCTCGGTCTAAGAATGCCTTTCAGATTTTAGTTTTTTTTTCTTCTCAAATTTCAAAGCACGCGCCCCGAACGCTTTCGAGAACAAATTCAATTGATGAACTGCTATGGACGAAATCATCGTAAATTGGCGTCGAGTAACGTCCCGACGTGGCCATACATGTCGAGGGACTGTCAGTCGCGGGCATAAAAATGCCAACCAACCGGCCGTCACGGCCAAGGTGTAAAAATCAACACAAAGAGCTCGGAAACCACAAGGCACGTCAATTCTGTACCTCAGTATTAGGGTTCTGACATGCAACCGATTTTCAAAAACTCTCATACATAAAAACCAACTATGAATTTCCCTGTGACGACGTTACATCGTCGTACCACACGGGAGAAAAATTCTCTTCGCAATATCGTCGGTCGGTAAGGAAGAAAATGTGCATTCAAGCGATTCACGTACGCAAAGCAATATCTTTCGAGAGTCAAAAATTGGAAAAATCCGAGACATAAATCATGCATGCTAAAATTGGTTGCTCCACCGACCGAGAGGAATATCGTTTTCAGAATGGCACGATGCGCCATCTCACTGAAATTTACACGCGTAAAAGGGTGCGCGAGAATCCGGAGGCGTCGGAGAAACGAGAATTCCAAAAATTCTTTCTACTCCTAGAATACGTTAAAGCAAACGGAAGCAGCTAATGCTACTAATTCCCATTGAACGCAGAGATTATTACCTGCGAGCGGTAGACGAGCTGGAAGTCAAAGTTGAAAAAGACGAATGGTAGACAAATATGGGTAGGGTGTCGCGTAGAGTCACGTACAATCGCGTACACGTACGCTTCCCATTACCGGCTCCCACGCCACTCAGGATTCAGACAACGGGGCTGCTGCCCCACCGCACTCCCCTCCGCGATCGTCGATGATGACTGACAAGGACAGAGGCTTCCTAATGACATGGCCCTTAAATGTGCTGTCCCCCGTCGAGCCCTTAATAGATTCTTGATATTGAATTTATTTAGGTGTCGTTCCTGCCGACGAGCCAGTCGCTTCCGACTGTATAACCTCTAAACTGGAAAACCGAACGACATCAATCGGATCTCTCTAGGTTCCTCCCGGATCTCTCAAGATATGTAAATTAATAGGGAGAGGCAATTTCGATGAAGAAATTATCCTTACTCGCTCGGGCATCCGCGTCTCCTCACTCTCACGCGACTACATCTGAGAGTAGAGCCGACATAACGTCGATAACGTCGCAAAGACTCGTTCGTCCTTTACGCTTACGAAATGATCCTGATAGGAACTAGGCGGAGCGAGCTAGAGAAGAAAGGGAAGGGAAGGGAACTGCTAAGGAGGATATATTTATACGGACTTGCTTGGACGCTAACGTCTCGACGCAAATTCGCATCTGATAATTTCCAAGTTACACGGCTCTATTACTCGACAGTTATCTTTACTGGAGCTGCACTTTTTCACAAGTGACGATAAAGTTTTCACTCACGACACGATAGTATAATTGCCTTGCGAAATTATACGATTAGCGCAACCCACGCCAGGGGACCGGGCAACCCGGCAGTCCAGCTGGACGAGTTACTTGGAAATGACGACGGGAAAATAATGCCAGCATGGCATGAGAGCTTTCACCAGAATTATTTTCATTTGTATACGTAGGAACGAACGTTATCACAGTCATCAAGTTATCACCCTCGTTACTCCTTATTCAACGCAGAAGCTAATTTTCAGAAGCAGCCAATTTATTTCCATGCACGAAACTTCAATGTGCTTGGTCAATACTTATATATTTCATTCGAGTCAAAGAAACGTGCTAAAATCCAAGACTTTATATTGCAAATTTAATGCACGAGCGTATATACCTACCCATATGGATTCCACGTCGTGCTTAAGTGGTTGCCACTTTTTCGATATACGAGAATCTTCTTCGAGTAACTCAGCCATTCTCAGGACACACTGTCTTTGACACACTGTAATTCCAAATGTCCTTTCCGTGAATTTTCATCGCTTTCTCCTGTTATACCCGAAACGTTGCACCTTGCAAGCGCTTGGACAGTCAAGGCGCTCGGGCCCTGCCGACAGTGGGAGACTGGGAGGGAAGTGGCAGGCGACAACTTTCCCTTACTCCCGTTCGCGTGGCAGAATATTAGGATAACGGCTGACGTCTACGCGAGGGAAGGAACCAAGCAAGCTGCGAGCTCGTACCAATAAACTATTCGGACAGTAAATTCCAACTATAAAGACATATTGAAGCTCCTGACCAAGCAGTGCGTAAATTGTCAATGTACAGAAGATACGAGCGTGACCGAAGGTAATTTCGTGACTGGTCGGAGGTCTATTTCCCGTCTGTGGACTCTCTGTATATTGGAGGAAAACGGAAGGATTAAAGTAGAGGCATCGAAAGGGTCTTAAGGAGTGTGTTATTAAGCTTGATGTTCGGGGAACTCTTTATTTGTTGTCAAGGGGGGTACGTAGCGGGGGGGGGGGGGTGGGAGAGAGAGAGAAGAGGAGGACGAAGCAGAAGAAGAAGATATAAAACGAAGGAAAGAAGATGAGATAGTCAGCGAAGCACGTAAACGATGAATCCGTCGCGTAAACTAAGGCCTACGGGATGGAATCCCATTAAGTATGTAAAGTAGTGTCATATCTGGCGGTCCGTATAAATGGGAATGGCGCGCGCGCGCGCGCGCGAGCGAGCACGCGCACGCGTGTCTTTCACTCGCAGCTACAAACTCCTCCGGCTCTCGTGGGTGGAAGAAGCTTTGAAAAGAGATTTCCCAATAGCGTGCCAGTCCTTGCGATGCCCATGAACATGCATCCATATGCCCTCTATGCCGTAACTCTTGTCTTAATGGCGCGTGGTAACGAGCGTTTTACTTTTACCGATCCGAACAGTCCGGAAACGTCCCGGGATCCGGGATGCGGAAAACGCGGAACTGCGATGGGTCCATGCATAATTCATTATGTTAAGATTGGCTGTTGTTACTGGATCAGCGCACTTGGGAATTTGGTTGAACGTTAGGTACTTAAGAAAATGAACATACGAGAAAACACGTAAGAAAACTTTCAAGCATTCCTTAAAAAAAAAAAAAAAAAAAGTTATAACGACACCCGGTGTACTAATAGAGGACCAAAGAATTCTTGAGGGGAAAAAAAAAGAAAAAGAAAAATATAGTCTTTGCAGCCGTGGGAAAATTCATACGAGACTTTTTTGGAAGGTCGGCAATCGAGCTTGAAATATGTATATCTATTCCTATCTATTGGCCGGTCGTATCGTTAGACGTCGAGAGCGCAGGAGGCGTCCCAGTTAAATGCCCCATTTAAGTATGAGCCCGCAGGAGAGCAACTGGCGACACAAAGATAAAGATAAAGAGAAAGGGAAAGAGCCGATGGGTGGGAAAGTTATCCTGGGGAATTTATAAGCTATAATATTGCTACCACGGTAGTAAAGCGTTGCAGTATATCAGAGGGCAAAAATGATTGCTGCGTGGACGACGTGAATACTGTGGGATTTTATTGCACCGCCGACAATCCGACGCACGCCCGTCGGCCTGTTACACTCTATACTGCGTGATCTCCATACTTACGTATATGGAGCATCGACCAGTCCATAAGTTTACGTCGGAAATAAGACACACGATCGAGTCGATCGACCGATCGACCTCGAGATCTTCAAACCCTCCGTAGCGAAGTAGGCGCCGGCAATGTAGCCACTGTATATACGCCACTTCGATCACGAGATCAAAAGAAGATGAATACTCGGGTCAATGCAGACTCGCGGTTAGAGCCCATTTGTTACGAGACCAGTATCTCAGGAATACATGGGGGCATGTAATATATTGTACATAGGCATACGGAGAGTTACATGCAGCCGAGAGATGCCCGATGATCTATTGAAATTCCTTGAATTTTTCACAACATATACATACAAGCGTGGAGAAAGAAGGGGTAATTATCTAAAAGGATCTGTCTATGTCTATGTATATCGTACACCCTCGAGAGCTATCAAGGTCTTCGTAGAATAGCTATTCCGAAGTTCTAATCGCATCGTTTGAGATAAGCATAAAGATGCCTTAGGAGTCGAAAGCAGCATCTTTACCGACATTAAAAGGGACACACCTCGCTGGACTCGCACGTAGAAAACGTATAGGCTGCTGTATAATCTGGCACAAGCTGAGGGAGAGAGATTGGAATAAGACAAAAAAGAGCGATAACGTTAATTAAGCCGGAATCGGAAAATCCCCGCCTTGATAGATAACCGCCAAGTTATCCGCAACTGGATATAAGACGTTGTATATGGGAATGCATACTGCGGTGCAGAGTGTACGCACGCAATGCGTGGGCGCGCCACGCGACCGAACGGGTTCCTCGCATTCTCCTCCCCACTTCGTGCTCACGAGCACACGCACACGCACACGCACACGCACACGCACACGCACACGCACAAGCATCCAGTAGAGAGAGGCTGCATCTTGGTACGTCTGGTTCCTCGCGAACCAAGAGGCAACCGATGCCGTCGTACCCTGAATATTCAAATGCTCTTGGTGACGCATACGTACTACATGTATGATACATACAGGACGCAGAGGTGCAAGCGAACGACGACGTCGACGTCCGGCGTTCCCACAAAATGTACAGATCCAACGGGGTCTCGGTCTCAAGAAGAAACAGATTGAAGAAGCTCGGGAAATGGTGACGCGAATAAAGAAGAGAATATGGAGAAGGACTAGGAGTATCTGGAGGTGATTAAGACGTAAGATCTCTAGGAAGAATAATAACAAGAAGAAGAAGAAGAAGAAGAGGAGGAGGAGGAGGAGGTAGGAGGAGGAGGTAGGAGGGTGGCTGCAGGTCGCGATATCGGGTGACCACCGCATTTCTACACTGTGTTGACTTTTAATCGCATACATTTGTTACGCGCACCCTCCTCTGCCCTTTGTCAGCGCTTCCGAACCGGCGTGTACCTCCAGGAAGGCCGCTAGTAAGCCACATTATTTCTCAGAGCCTGAAATGGAATATCTCGGAATATCCGGCAGGATCCTCTTACGTTGATACAGGTGCGCTACTAGCAATTCCGCTCCTATTAATCACACACACCTTCTAGATCCGATTCCAGCGCAGGGAACTAATTCTCTTGTTTCCCATGATATATCGTCTACAGACTCTTCTTCGCTTCCTATTCCCGACTCCTTTGATTCTCTAGGTGCAACACTCGTGGCGTTGTCCATCGCCTTCCGCTTCCAATGTGTAAATCAGCTACTTAGTTTCGTCACGCTACGTTAGTCACGACTGACTAAAGCGCAGGAAAATAGCGTGAAAGAGAAAGAAATAGAAAAAGAGAATGGGAAAGAGAAAAAGTAGGGGAAAAAGGAAAAAAAAAGTGACGTCTTCCGAGGCAAAGTGTGGGTGGCGAAACTCTGGTAGATGAGAAACACAAACATCGAGAATGAGAAAGCATAAGTGCTGAGCGTGACGCGGGTGTAGCGAGAGCGGTCCCAAAAGCCCCGCAATCCAAATGAGCTCCGCCCAACACGCAGCACAGCGAGGTACACGTATAAAATATGTACGTGCGCCAGCCAGTGTCCTCTCTCTCTCTCTCTCTCTCTCTCTCTCTCTCTTTCGCCATTCGCGTAGCCGTAGCTACGTGGTTACTCAGGTACCAGAGAGTACCTACAAATCTCGAAGCACACGCGCCATTGCTGCAGGCCTACCAACCGCGGTGACACGAGTATGCGACTACCAACGGCGCACCGCAAACATTATGAAACGGGCGGTTACACTTGGACTCGCGGCTTCTACTTCTTTTTCTTTACTTTTCCTTTTTATCTTTCCTCTTCTCCGCCCTTGTTCGCCGATCACGCGAGATTCTCACGATGGAATGGCCTCCTCCTCCTCCTCCTCCTCCTCCCTTGCTCCCTTGCGTCCTTCTGTTTGCGCACAACCATCACTTTCTCACGCAAATATTAGAGAGCCGTTTAAATGTTTCCTCGATAAATATTTCGATCTTCTCTCACCTCTTCTGTCCTCACACTGGGATGCCGATACTTCGTCAGCCTGACCTGGACGTACGTACATCATGTCGCCATGTGTACAGTCGTACGTCGTGTGCGACGGCGAATGAGATCTCCATGCCAAGTGTCCACATCGACCACTGTATTTGTGTATTTGCGTATCACGAGCCAAGTTCCACGAAGTCCTTGCTCCAAAACGCATTCGAATTAATATTCAATCTTACCGCCGATAAACGAATATTGGGAACACGAGTCTTATCGTAAAGTGTCTTCGTGCCAGATAAGTCCTACGAATTAATTAAGCGACTATATTACAATGTCGTTTCTTTTTTTTTTTCTCCGAAGCACCTTGGGGGCCCGATGAAAGGGAGAAGGATACAAGGATACCCTGTGTTTTGTTCCTTCGAGAACTCGTTGCCTGCGATGTCGATTCACCTACACTTAGGTATATACATATACATACATAGATAAAATTATACATGCGGGGTACACCGTTTGTGTCGTACGAGTCAACGTCCTCGCGTAAGAAGAAATAAAGTCTCAGAAAGTATTTATGGTGTCTATCAATTTGGTATTGATTCCTTGGGCACTTATCGTGAATTCGCAGAATATCAAGAGGACGCATTCCTATACAAGGTCAAAAGGAAAAATGCGCGCGTTCCCGTGGATACCGTAGTCGCGTGACACGAGGACATTGAGAGATTTTTGTGGGTGGGTAGCTGGTTCGCTGAAATGGAGAACTCGGGGAGGAGCTGCCCATTATTCAAGAGAGCTCGAAATTAAGACCTTTCAGCGAGAAGGGAGCACGAGGCCAGAGGTCTACCTTCGGAACTTGATAAGAACGGGGAACAGGGCTCCCCGAGTAGTTCCTAAGAATGAGAATTGGAGAAGAAGTTGTTACCATTGAAGCGGTCCACTGGTTCAACGGTCGAACGTCCGAACGGTCCAAGGTGCGAATTCTTGTAGCGGGGCGTGGCAAATTGCCGCACGCGAGTCCCTAATGATGCGAACGAACGAGCGGACTGCAGGAGGGAGAATGCTCAGTTGGAAAATAAGAGGCACATTACGATCGCGCGAGCCCGAAGGACTCCTCGGTGAGACACCAGGTCGTGAACAACGGAGCAACCGTAGGGACATTGCATATTGCGGGGAACAAAGTTCAAAGTAGAGAGACCGAGCCGTCGGATGAGAAGACCCGCGCGGACTGTCGTCAAGTAAATACTTTGGCTTCAGGAATCCCAACAACGCTTCGAAATTGGCGTATAGATCCCCGCAGGAAGATCTACATAGATCGCGTACTGGAGCGAGCTCCCGATCTAATTTAACGCAACTGACCGAGAATTACACATTGTGCGATGACCCTCCTGCACTGCAGGATAATCTGACATTGAGTCTCATTAGATATGCGATGCTCTATCGTTTCTCTTCGTTTCTCTTCGTTTCTCTTCGTTTCGCTTCGTTTCGCTTCGTTACTACCGATCGTGATTGTCACTCGTCGCTCTCATTCGGAACTCAGCAAGACTTCTGATACCCGAAGCTAAGTAAACCCTGCGGGGAAGATGTCGGCAAAAGGAAGGAACAAACAGTCGTCCGGACAGACTGGTTTTCCGATGTCTTCAAGTTATATTAATCGTAATACGAACGACGCCAGCAAACGAGAACAACGACGTCGAACGGTCTTTTCTAAAGAACTTCCTTCAGGATTTCATTACAGTTCGCTTCTGCTCGAAGGTCTGGGGCCGTCGATCGAGGACCAAGAGGCAAGATGCCTCGAGCGTGGGCCTGATCTTGTTTCGATCCGCAAGGCGTGCGGTATCGTCCGCGAACCGCGAATAACGTACGTTGGCGCAGTCCTCCTCCTTTTTCGCTTGGTTGCCAAAGCCCAAGAGGAATCATTTGTTTCGCGAAAGGATACTACCGTATGTATTTAAGTAGATATCGTGTATCAGCCCTTGGTTCTCGATGCAGTACGTTTCACCGGACTTCTCCGCCATTAAAAGTGCCTAGGGTGCCCTACCATCTAAAAGACGGAAAGCCTATATGTATACGAGGTGAGAGAGAAAGAAAAAGAAAATAAATATAAAGAATCTCTTAACGATCGCTCGTTGGGTGAAATTGATTTTTGTAAAATACTTGAGGTCAAAACGCCGAAGTAGCCAACCCGAGGGGCCTTGGGACCCAGCCGAAATTGTTTTTTCACAAGTGACGTCACGCCCTCGATAAATCGCACTCGACGAGTCAAATAAAAACAGCAAACGCGTGAGCGTAAAAAACTATAGAATCCACCTAGGCACACGGCATCGCCATTGATATTTGGGCCTTGCATTTAACCCTGGACTTTCGGACGAAGAGCAAATCCCCCTTTGGAACCGGTCATGTCGGTGCAATTCTCTCGACTGTTATCACTTGTCGGCATTTTTCTGCTTTATTCATCCTTTTACGTATACGGCCGAGTCTCGTGGTCGTTTCCCTTAGCGCTGTCCTTCTCCTTTGTCCTGTCATCCCATTCGTCCCCTTCGGTACTTTTGTTTCGGCGTAGTTAACGGCCGGAGAAATAAAAAATCAGCACTGCCACATGACTTCTTCTAAACCAAGCTGAAGGGAACCTACAAGCTGCGCCCACGCCTCGAACAACTTGATACAAGAGAGCCAATCTAAGCATCTCGGTAACCATCTACTCCCTAGAAGCGTTACCACCTCCTCTTCACAGAAACAAAAGAATTATTGGCTGAGCACAATGGAAACCGGAAACTCTTATGCCTCGTAGAATATTCGAATAAGCGTGAGCTGGCGTCGGGCGGCTCCTTACGATTACACTTTCGACTCGACGTCAGTCACTAATTTTCCTGTACAGAGGTCACAATCCGAGGAACCACCATACGGTGCAAAGCGATCCTCGAATCTGTGTCTGAGTTGGATTGAAAAAAACTTTCGTAATTTATAACGCTGGACTGAGAACAAACTTGTTGAACTTTGAGAGAATGCGAGAAGCCCCAGGGATCCCTTTTGTGTAAATGGCACCTTCCTCTCTTCTTCTCTTCTTCTCTGCTGGCGGATAGTCAACGAAAGCCTTAATACCCAAAGAGACAAATTGACATAAAGCCAACGTCGTCGAGTTTTAATCTCGAATGAGGTATCGGTATTAACGGCACGGGGCGTCGAGGAAATGAGATTTTAAATATTGAAATTATCGACTGACAAGACGCGAAGGCTCTCATCTTTCTATTGGTTAGTCTAATAGTACCAGTAGTCTATAGTAAAAGCGGGGTACCCGCACAGTACCTCTGGGCATTACGTTCACGGTCTTCCTTTATTTCCTCTGGATTCTTTGACCTTCGTCTTCCTCTCGATCTGCTTGAGCACGCAATAAAGAATAAAGCTAAAAGAATAGCTGCGGGGGAGTGCCACAAGCACCTAGGTACGTATAACCTCACTCTTTCGGTATTACACGGTCTCTCGAGTAAGTTGAGTTACTTAGCTATCTATTAGGGCACGTACGTATACTATGCACTCCACGCAACCTTCCTCACCGAGACACTTCTCCAATCTTTAATTATGACTCACGATCCATTCGACGACAAAAATTTTCTTCTGTCTCGAAAAAAAAAAAAAAAAAAACAATCGCATCGACTCTATTCGGAATCCCCGACAATTCTTGAAAGACCTTCCAACCGTTCCCTGGAAATAACCAACGGGAGGTAGACACACATTCGTGCGATGACATTTGGCTAGTGCTTCTTCTACAAGAAGTCTTCTCTTGTATCTTCATCCATCCTCGAAGGGAAACATCCATTTCAAATTATAAGGTGGCTGCTCGATTCGAAATACCTTGCCGAGACAATGCTGCCTCTTCGTCGGGCACCTTCGCCTATGAACAATATCCCGTAGAAATACGCATTATGGACGTCGGGTAGATAAGATAAGGCGAATCTTATTTTTAGAGCGCCATAAAATCAGCCTGGTCTCGACGTCGGTCGGCCTCGCGACGCTTCCCGAACAGTTTATTGAGAAATCATTTTTTTTTTTTCCCCCGTCATATATCAATATCACCGGATATCCACTCGAAAATGGGTATGAGCTGTTATCTGGTGCCTGCGGGTAAAGAACACGATGAAAGATTACGTAGCTGCGCGTATAGAACGAGGAAGCGAATTTACAAAATGTGGCCACGATCCCGAAGCTATCGGCCGGATCTGAAGCAAATAGGAACGTCTGTACGCCCGCAGCGTCTCGAATAGGCATAGACTTAGGCATTAGATACAGTGTTATAGAGATACGAATAGAAGTAGTAGTCAGTCAGGATGGTCGGCACGGCACCTAGAGCACACATAGACTCTTCGAGTCTATCCTGCTCATAAAATTCGAGTATCCGAGTATTCGAGCGTATAGCTACAGGAATTTACGAGTGTGTGAATACGTGACGCGAGATCGTGGGTGTCGGTCCCACGCGTCTAGGTGGGGCCCCGGGTCTAACTCCATGCTGGACCCAGTCATTACATATATGGAAGGTACAGTCTACGAAACGAGAAACGCGTTTCTCGTTTCTCGTTTCCCTCGGCGACGTTAACTCAGGAGAAGGGCATTCACTGCCTTTACGAGATCGATAAACCAGCAGAATACGAATAGAGGGATAAAGGAAGCGGATCCATATTAATAAGAGCGCAGAAGCGCTAAGGAATGTATAGGAAACGCGTAAGCGTGTCGAAAAAAATGACCACTTTTCGATTCCGCAAAATTGTACAATTTAATGACACACGTTGTGTCTCATGCATTTTCACTGATTCGCGCTAGTGTCAGGCTGATGCGGCTGACCATCTCTCCCGACACAGAGTAGAGACACACACACACACGCACGGGCATAGGCGTGCCCATCATCAACCAGAACCGGAGAGCCTGAATCTCCTGAATCTCCTGAATCTCCTGAATAAACGAGCTGCTGTACCGGCCCCTACCACAACGAAATTATATACTCGGTAGATCTCTGAGACTAAATGGCGAACGTCGATTATTTGCAACGCAACGACGTTTATCGTGTAAACGACGTTACATATTAAGAGGATTCAACACATGGACTTTCTTTCGATGATATCGAGCGTGGGATTCTTTTTCAGGATATTCAATGAACTTATGCTAGTTTTCGAATAACGTTAAATCGTGCACTACTCGAGAAGTGGCTGACTTTACGTAAATTCCTGGTTTCGCTGGTTTTGCTTCTGTTGCTGCTGGAAGGAATAATCAAAGTTCTGCGATCATCGGCTCTTATTGCAAAGAGCTTTCCTGGCTGAGTGTACGAAGGTAAGCATATGCAGATTGCCGACCGGGCGGCGTCGTGTCCCCAAACTCCGCGTGCAAGATTATACACTTCAGGACGAGTTTTCAAAGAGACTAAAAGAAACGAGCGCTGTACGCGCGACCTCAAATAAAGCCACGAGGCTGGTGCGACGTGCTCCATTATCGATAATACGACGTGTGCATCGAGACTTCGGAAGCGCGCAGCTTCCGCACCCGACGGTCTTCTATCCCAGCCGAGAGTAATTCAGGATCCTGACTTTATGTATATATGTATGCATTGTACACCTATATACATAAATATATTGAATTTGATACTGCTATACCGAGAAACGTATTTCTTGGCTCCAAAGTATAGGAAACGCTCGAGGTCAGTCTGAAATGGGCCTCGAGTCCCAGGATCTCTAGGGGGAATCGGAAGAAAAAGAAAATAAAAGCTCCTGGCTATGCGAAGAACGTGAGGCCCACGTCGGTCTTTTATTATTGATAGTTACACGACCGCGAGGCCAGCGGGCCATGTTCGAAATTAATTTTATACACGGAGAGAGTTTCAATATATTCGGCCGGGATAGTGCATAAATCAATGATCGAATGCATTAGCTTCCACGAGACGGAAGATTATAGCGTTTAAAAGTGCGCGCGCTTTTTGGCGTTGGGCTCTTAGCGGCCACTCGTGCACACGCCCACGCATGCGCTCGCGAATTAATACGCCGAGATAAAGGTGACTATGGCAGGAAGATCCGGGGAGCTGGAGGACGAGACTGAGGAACCAAAGAAAGGATAATACAAAAAAGGAAAGAGGAAGAGGCGAGCCCCTCTCTGCGCTAAGGACCACCGCGAGCAAACTGAGAAGTTTACGTGTGGGACGAGACCGATGCGCGATGGAAAGAATTGACGGGTTGGCACGGCAAACTGGCGCCATCTACTTCTTCCACTTTTTTTTCTTCTCATTCTCATTCTCATTCTCATTCTCGTTCTCACTTTTCTTTCTTTTAATTCTCTCTCGATATCCTTCCCACTATACTATATCGCATCTACACAACAATAATTTATCCTTCGTTTTCTTTGTAGCCTTATGTATATGCACACACCCCATACCAATGTGGGTACAACAGGAGGCAGGCAAGACGGAAGAATCGCAGGCCGATTCGAACGAAAGCTTCGCGAAGCGCCGTGAGGCGTCGTGAAACGTCCAAGACGAGCGATTCTGGTATATATATATGTATAAAGTTTGACGACATCCCGACGAAGAGGAATACTATCCGAGGTAGGATAACGAGGACACGAGCTAATGAGCTAATAAGTCGATAACTCGAGCGATTTATTAATTAACATCGGACGCGACGGACTGAAAGTGGCCTGCAGCCACGATGAACGGCACCGCGATGCGATTCTTATCGCTCCTTGGTTTACGAGAATATGTGTTGGCTGTTGGCAGGACCCTCGCGGCACATCCTCGGGGTCGATCCAAGGACGTGAGCCTCGGGACTCCCGGAGGATTGTTTGACCTCGGCCAAAGTTCGAAAGGTCAGATTCGCGATATTCCACGACCAAGAATAGGCCTTCGGGCTTCAAAGGGAAGCCGAAAATTTGACTCCGCCCTATCAGATGTCTCTATGCTCGATAGGCGCCTGCTCAACATTGTAATATTCTAATATCCTGACTGTTCTCGGCAAGTATTTTGACTCGTTGAAATTTACGAAAGAATAAATATCACGTATCTACGAGCACGATGCGTCTCGTAGGTAGCACGCGTTGGTAGATTGCGAGAAATTAATATTAAATCTGTAGGAGGTAAGAGGAATACGGCAAGTATAAATACGGGATCAAATATTTTCCTTGGATCATTAATTCGCAAGGCAATAAAGGTTGGATTAACGTTACAAATCGTATATACGAGGTAGTAGCATCGCGTAACGAGCCAATAACGGATAAGACGAAAGAACGAGGTCTTAAACTCGAAAGTTGGAATGTCTCAGGAGGGATGTTAAGCGGGAGGAAAAGATATATTGAAAGAGAAAGGATTATTAAGAATAAGAGGAAGAGGAGGAAGCCGGTGAAGGAGCGCGCGTCTGTGCGCAGCAACGAAATATTATACATTATAAACAGAACGTACGCAGAAGCCGAGTGAGTATTGCGCCCCGAGAAACAGAGTCCATTTCGTTTCCGAAACTAAAGCTTAAGAGCTCAGATTTCTGATACGACATCTCCAGCTATCATCCCGATGTCATCGTAACAGCATCATGACCTGCGGTTCCGCTCGCGAAATCACACGACTACAGCCAAAACTCCTACGATCCCTGGAAGCCCACCTTTTTCGTATTCTTTGGGTCCTTTGGGTTCCAACAGCTTAAAGAATTTCAAGGCTGGCTCCGCCGTGACTCAAATGGACCTTTACGAAAATTTCTACTCGGCCCTTTCAAAGTTCATCGAAATAGTTCTTATCGAGACTTATGAGCAGCTAATAATTTGTGTAGCATCCAAAAGTCCTAGTCACAGCGCAGATAGTGCAATCAGACTCGAATATCAAGGTAGATCAAAGATGGAGCCAAAGCTATATGAGAGTGTCACGCGCTGCATCGACCGTCAGTCTGTTTTTTTTTTTTTTTTTTTTTTTTTTTTTTTCATTATCTATTTCCGTTTCAGCTCCCTTCTACTGTCTATTGACTTTCTACTGTCAGCCGATATACCTCCATTTTGGTTGGCCAACACCTGTAAACGTAAGAGACAAATGTAGTCCATTTCTCGAAAATCCGTCTGACATTTAAATCGTACCCACTGTCGTAACCGAGCGGTACTTGCGCCGCTTGCGACGGTGGCTCCCTCATTAAGCAGCTTCGAAAAATTAATCAAACGAATCAAATTAATTGCCAATTAGAGAAGCAAGGTCTCTTTACGACGGTGGTCAAAGATAAGCACACGTGATGGCTGGAACGAGGGAAGAGTTCACGCGGTAGAATAAGAAATTAGACGGGAAGCCGAATATTCTGAGTAACGGCTTTGCGGTTCCTTATGAGTTGTGAGTAACGGACCTCCTTTGGAAATCGTTAACTCTTTTGACTCTTGTGTCTTTCTCTCTTTACAACAAGTAGAATAAAGGTGTCTCGCAGATTTTTCTACGATTCGCGTAGAAAATTCGGGATTTTCCTGGGATTCCCTCAGTTGATTTCTCTCCCACTCTCTCCCGAGAGAGTTACTCTTGGAACTTGGCATTGGAGCTGTCCGGAGAAATTATACGCACGCGCGTACGTACACAATACGTTTCTTGCTAATTATAAAATAGTGATATGGCGCAGAATGCATATAAACATCAGAACACTCCCAAAAACACGTAGCCAATTATCTGCCTCCCAGTGAGAGCATACGCACGCCCTCTCATAAGGCTGCTGTCACACAGATCCCCTGGTGGACACAAGCAAAAACGAACCGAGTCCATTAAGTAGAATGATCTTGAAAAAGGAATTGGGCAAAAGTGCAGAAACAAGTCAAGTCTTTAGCTCGGCAATTAAAAATCCACGTCCAAGTCGTGCTTTCGCTGCCATCAACGACCAAGGTACTTTCATCGGGAAGCACGTCTTTTTTTATTTTTTACAATAAATCTTCTTGCATAGGTACGTTTTAGAGGAGTTTTAAAATTTAACGACCGCTTCAAATTATTTATATGTAACCGCATCAATGAAAGATGTATCGTCGTACACGCGTGACTGCAGGTTAAAAGGAGTAATCGCAATTTAAGATGTTGGCCATTAACATTGTTACGCGGGTGGCAACGATGTCGAGCACGAGACTATAAGAACGCTTGACTTTAATTTTAATTTAAAATCGTTGCGTTGGACAGGGAGACCACCTACGATCCGTACGGAGGTCTATCTCACTTCGAGAAGCGAGAGAAACCCGGGACGACCGAGACGACCGAGACGACCGGCCGCGCCTGCCTTCGCAGTCCAGTTGGATTTCAGTCGGACCTTTTAACGAAGGATTTGAACATACGTGTTCCTCGGTTTGTTTGTCCTCGTCAGTCGTCTGGCATCTTTCTGAAACTAGTTCTCGCATTCGGCGCGCGGTATCATCTACTTTTTTCGAATCTTATTTCAAAGACAAAGGAAAATTCTGAATTAAGACAACTGCAATCGATCCGATAGAATCCTGTTCGGAACGAGCGATTGATAACCGATGATAATATGACTAGTCGAGACTTTCCGATGCATCTAGATAAGAAATGTTATTCAGCGTAAAACTGTAAAACCTCATCCCTTGGCCGTCTACCGTTTATCCGAGCGCGTTGAACGCTGAAGTTCGTGCGAGGCAGAGGAGCCATCACTAGTCGCAGCACGAGGTTCAGCCTCCAGGTAGCCAGCAAACCGAGTTGGAGGCGGATGGCTATTGTCGAGACCTCCCACAGGGAACGCAACTCCTTGTCATCGCTCGCGTCTCCGACTACGAAACGGTGACAACAGCGGATGCGATCAAATGCGATCTCCATGCCTGCTGAACGAATTTCTAATTACTCTGTTGTAAATAGCCACACGAGCAACGCTTATTTGAAAGTACTGGAAAAGATTCTGAAGCAGCATCCTCTGGGGCCACCGGACGTTACCAATCGGTTCCTATCGTTCTCCACGAGGAATTAGTGACAAAAATGTATCTCTCCCCTGGCACTAGCAGCCTCGACTTCCGTTCGCACTTACAGGAAGTTCAACGACGTCGCTCTCTACGGGACTTGAAAACCATCGAAGAATAATGTCTCCGACAGTTACGAGCTAGCGAGAACTTGTGAGAATTTCCGAGTAAACGGATTCCTTTTGCCTCCTGCTTGCTTATATCTTATATCGTTAGAAAGCTTGTTCGCGTTGGCAGCAGGTTAGGGCAATGGAACGGGGGGCACCGACTAGCAGTGCGAGTACAGGAAGATTCTCATGTGTGTTCGCGAGGATTTGTAACCGTTTGTTGTGCGTCCAATGATTTGTGCGTTTGCGTCGCGTTTCGGTGCGCAGACTCAAATCGCAATTTTCCACGCATAATTTCGCGACGCGGCGAACCCAACCAAATGAACTTGCACCGATAAAATAGATCAGCGGACGCCGCTGTACACGGGAGGGCGTTGCTTGCGGCGGCGTATGTAGCACGTATGATGGAAAGGGAACAAGGAGGAGAGAAGAGGGGGAGGGAAAATAAAAAGATAAAAAGTCCTCGTACGCGGCTCGTGAGTTTCAGCAGCAAAGAAGCGGGGTGCCCACGTGTCGTCCACCCACAGAGCTAATACAATGAAGCAAAGATTTATGCCGTGGCTTACTTTAATATAAAGGCCAATTTATTTGGCGTGGTGCCGCTTGCAAGACACCCGTTGCAATTTATGCACGATAACTCCGTACAAAAGCGCGAGTATTTATCCTGAAAACAATGCGGGACACATTCGTCGGATTTATCGAAAGGGATGCGACTTGAATATTCTTGTTTCTCGGAAAGGAGGACTCCTTTCTCTCTGAGCTCTATGTAAATACATACACGTGACGACGAGACCCCGCTCATAAGCGTAGATGAATAAAAAAATTCTGGATAAACCCATCGATACCGAACTGCAGACGATCGCATGACGAATTTGGGAAGCTATCGACGCGGTAGAGAGTTTCAAAGAGAAAAAGAAAAACATCTAAAGTATGGCGGTGATTCAAATATCCAGAACCGCGCGGTGGCTCCTGGCTGGTGTCCATCTAAACAATGAATACGGTAATGGTTGCCACGATCCGAGTCTTCTTGGCGCATAAAAGGAATTTCCTTCTTTTTTTTTTTTTTAACTACAGCGCATCCTTTGCTCGCACAAGGAGTCGCGAGTATTTAGATAATATGATTTCTTCGAGTGGTAGTCAAATCTAACCTGGCTTAACATACACTTACGAGTGTTATGTAAATAGTTGGCTCGGACGCACGAGGGTAAAAAGTATTAAGAACGCTAACAATACCACTAACTAGAGGACGCGGACTCCACCTACCCTAACCTCTTCACCTTACTCTTGCCCGGCTAAAATGTGGCTTTACTCGAACGTTAATCGTTAAGCATCGGGGGACAACCAGTCGGATGGTTGCGTGGACACACTCGGGGCACACGTAAGAGACCCTTCTAGAGTACACTTGGATCTTCGGAGATTCTGGAATATCGGGACACACTGGCCTTCATAAACAATTCCTATCAGAGATGTCCATTTGATTCCTGTTCTTGTGGGTTGCGTCGGTTGTCTCGCCACGTGACAAACGCATCCGGCACAATTTCCAGTTTAATCAAATCATAGCCTATCAGAGCCATACAGATTAAAACATATAATACCATGACAAAAACGTAGCTAGTGTAACGTATTCGTAGCTATTCTTTCTGAACCCGACACCGATAGCTAAACAAAATCCGAGAGCGAACTATCTTCGAGAACCAACCTACGTGTTACCTTCGGCCGTCCAC
>JARQTH010000553.1:667054-695693 GCA_030142595.1 Trachelus iudaicus
CAGAGTGGCGACCCAAAGGGAACCAGAAATCGAGAACGTTATCTCTATGGGTAGCCGGAGTCGCCTTGTGACCGTGATTCAAAAAATCACGTTACACTGTATAAAATGTCTTTTATGCTCCATAAAGACATTGCATAACCGCGACATGGCAATGCATGAATATTCGTGGTTAACAAAGCTATGTAAGTACACACGATTATAATCCGTGCCTACTGCTTCGACTATGAAAATATATACAATAAAAGATGAGAGAGAGAGAGAAAGGTGGCGGGGGGGGGGGGGAGGTGAGAAGCATAGTAGATCGTGTTTCCTGTCGCCCTTTGCTTACTGGCACGATAAATAATCTAAACTATAAGTCGATTTAAAGAAGAAACAAGACACGTGCGCACCGAAACAATACGTTTGATGGACAATACTTATTAGTTCGTGAGATGGGAGAGCTGAGAAGAATCCGTTTTAAATTTTCTTGCTTCTTCATTCCTGCGCGCGGCCCTGCCATGTTGCCCATTGTAGACGTTCAGGTTATGAAGACAGGCAGACGGCGGCCGCCTACAAGCCGGACAAGGTGCCAGCATACTGCCTACTACCGACATACTCAGGAACGCCTTGAGAGACTTCCATGGCCTGGTCCACGCTATTATCGAAGTGCAAAGTATCGACTTCATTTTTATAACCGTCGGAGAATCGGCTGATCAAAACATAGCGACGTTACGATTGCGCTCCATAAAGAAGATTGAAGAAATATATCATTCGATCAGAAGTGCGTCGACTAGAGAAAAGAGAAAGGCGCGATCGATTGGGAATTGACACAATGTGAAATGTCCAGTCGTCGCGCAAAGTAGAATAATCCTGGAACAATGTTAATCGTGCGGTTGTCATGGTAACGGAGAAGCCAACGCTTACTTGGCATCTCACGAAATAGCCGAGAGACGAGGGCTGTCTCTGCTCCTGGAATGTTGCTAACAAATTCACGGCATCTACTCGACTGCTCGTAGATAGTAGAGTAGAGGTGAAAAGAGGAAAGAGGGGAGAGGAGAGAACGGAGCATCCCGAGTCGAAGGTGTATACACGTAGAAACGTGGAACCTAGGCAGATCTTAAAGCGCCTTTATAGAGCCATAACGGGCAACGAGTAGCCAAGGACGGAGCGAGCACTTGTTATTCGTTACTATAGGGGAGGGGACCTGAATACCCTGGAATCAAGTGACGGCGGGATGGGGAGGGAGGAGGAGGAGGAGGCGAAGGAGGAGATCGGTGTCGGGGACTAAACTAGGATTACAAATTCCCATGATCGCGAAGTTGTTCGACCACTCTGCTGCCAAGAGGTTGCCGCTTTTATGGGTAGATGCGTGCATGGATAACCTGATGCGAGTGTGTATGTGCTCTGGGCCCTTTGGTACCGGACGGTGAATCATGAATAAATTTTAACGAGATTATAAGAGAGCGAGGCGCTCAGCTCCAGATACCAATGCTAATAAATCAAGTTCCCTAATCAGACCGCTTCATCGGGCCCACTTTTCGGTAAATTATGAGAGACGATAATGCCTCGCGTGTGACCCCTGGCCCGCGCACCGATTAAACTCAATCTGACAGTTCTCGAATGGCATGTGAATCGTGAATCACGAATCACTAAGGTATTTAAGAAATCTAAGAACCTTCGAACCTTCCTTTGGAACGAGTCGAATAATCGAAGCATAGCGCATCGCATCCCGACGACGATCCGACTATCCGACGATCCGACGATCCTCCTGTGTGGTCCCACCTTGAGCCTGGAATAGCTCCTTCGCCCCTTAATCGGTAGTTAGAAGTCATTTAGCCTAATCTAACTCCAGAGCGTGACTCTAACTTAATAAATAACATTAATTAACACCAATAAATCAGCGCCCGGCTCATTCTCACTTAACACTTGCCGGTTACGGTTCTTAACGCGATGCACTCGGCTCACGAATTCCAAAGATTTCAGGCATCTTAAGTGCACAATTGCCTCGATCCACGAGATCTATCGGTAATAACGAATTCCCATGAATTCGGACAGATCCACCATCGAGAAACAGAGGATTTGGTGACTCGCAGGCATTCAAGAAACATCTCATGAAAGATGCTGGACCCGAGGAGACGCGGAGACGCGCTGTCTCCACTTTAAATCTTTCTTCGATAAGATTTAATTTTACCCTTCGATCGGTTGTCCCGCAAATTTTCCGCTGCAGTGCCCGTGGCTGGTTGATCGGGTCTTTATTCAGACTCCGGTGACTCCTCGGTGTCACTATGTGGGTGGATAGATATGTCGATACGCTCTATGTGATCTTCTGACGCAAATAGAAACGACTGTCTTCCTGGCGATACTATTTCGGTAACGCGACTATTCACGTTGTGTTCTTCCCAGTTGCTTCCAGTGTGCGAGAGAGTCTGAGCCTGAATGAGAGGAGTGCGAGAGAGAGAGAGAGAGAGAGAGAGAGAGAGAAAGGAGCTGAATGAGAAGGATAGACAAATACTCGTAATACAGGATGCAGGGGTGGCATCAACGAGCCGCCGGCTTAACGTAAAAGAGTAAAAACTGTTTTGACAATCTAGCGGTCGCTGTCTAAAGTTGCTTGGCTCGGAAAGAGAGCCGATTATCCGCCATACGAGCCAACATGGCTGCCGACACTCGTAAAGAATAAAGAAAAGCTGACGCGCGTCGACCCTTCGAGTAACAAACGATGTTATCGTAAGACCTAGATTGCTCTCTGCGTAAGAAATGAGCCAGTTAGACTGTCAAGTGCTGCCGGAAAATAAATTCGTTTTGTCTATCGGGATATTCACGAGAGTCAGACCTCAAATTCTAGGATTCGATCAAAATCAATCGATCAACACGCAAGTAGAAATGACATTCCGTAAGAGGCCGTTGAAGGTATAAGAGCGCAAAGTCATTATCCCTCGTTCGAATTGAATGAAAAAGGGTATATCGTGTAGCGCGAACGATGCGCAGAAATAAATATGACGGTAGTGTAAAGGAACAGTGGTGGGTTACGACGAGGGGACTTGGACTATCTTACTGTACCGATGCTCCTTCAGTTCGGTGATCTCTTGCATTTTTGAGAGCCACTGTGGATAATTGGGACCGCACCCACGAATCCAACGGTCGGGTCGACTGTTGCGCTCGTTCCTCCCATGTATTTTCTGTATGTGCTTATACTACACAGGGGCACAGTCAGAGAAATCGAATGCTCGACACGGACCGCCGCACACGCAGACTGCTGCGACGTCCCCCTCGCCCCTGTACCCGAGGGGCCCATTCACACGGAGCACGATGCTGCGAGGGACCGGGAGGGCCCAATCTCGATGCATCATCTGCATTGTCAGTCGCTCACCGAGCAGATTTATTAACATAAACCCTTGGACGTTCTACATGCATATATCGCGCACTACCTTCTATCCCACCCTCGAATTTGTATCACAAATTGCCGAACAGATCAGAAATGAGACTAAGAAAAATGATGGGCCCTGAAATAAAGCGTGCGTGAATTGCCGGACAACCAGTTTCACGACGCCGACTCGAACCAGTTCGCTTTCGACTTGCAACCAGCGACCAATCGCGGGGTGCGGTTCCTTCTCTTTATTTTCCCTGGTAATAAGGTAAAGACGGTAGCGCCACTTGCGCCGGTACCCAACAATAATGGAACCTAACGCGACCCCCTTACCCCCTCCATTGCCTCAACTTCCATCCGAGCCAACTATCTCTCAAGATTTGCCTAACGAGCTGCCAGATTCCGCGGAATCCTTTATTCCTTTTTTATTTCTCTCAATCTTCTCTTGGCCGTTTTCTCTCCCCTCCCGACACACCTCTTGGCTGGTGGTCCAAAAAAAATACTTCCAAATTTATAAGCCACGCTTAATTAAGCATTCGTGTTCCACTCCGTTGCAGGGTTCAACCTTCAAAGTTTCCACTCAGGTCACACGGTGACTCGTTCAGCATACATTCGGTACGATTTAAATTATTGTAAAAGCTTCCCACAGTTTATAGGACTGCGATTGCATGCCTATGACACAATCATGCCGGTGTTTAACCTCCGACTAATAACAGGGCAATTCGTCTTCTGGCCTTTTAATGTGCCGTACATTCCGGCGCAGATGATAACAGAACACATGTAAGCGAGCCGATAACTTTTTTACAGTCTTGACAAGTTTAGGGCGCAGTTAATGGCCCTCTCTTGAGTCCGCGCCCTTAACAGGTATTGCGCTATACTCCCACCTATCGTATTGGTTCTCCTGACGTTTCTAAGGGACGAGGAGCTAACAATCGAATGTTTCTGGCGCGTGCTCGAGATTTTCATGTTTGCATAAAATTCAATACCTACTTCTTTTTCAATTATTCGTTGGAAATGACTGCTCGGACGTTGTGTTTGTTCGAAAATTCGAAGGAGAATAATAAGACACTCGATTCTATGATAGATTGTACGGTTCACGATTTGATCGAACTTTCCAGGTGAGGTAACGCTAGAAACGAATAATCAAAGGGGTTATGAAATATGATGATGATTTTTTAACAGAACCTGGAGTACCAATCTACCCAGAAGACATTGGCAAATCAGAGCAAATCATGCGAAGGTCCTTTTACCTGAATCGATGCCAAACATGGCCTTATCTACCAGAGAGGTTAGAATAGAATACGATGGAGTAAAGTCACTTATCCACCCTTTCAGAATGAGAAATTAAATATTTTAATCACTCCAGACTCGTTTCTATTGGTACGTGTACTCGTCGATGTCGAAGCATCAGCTCTCTTATCAAAGGACCCTGAACTCCGTCTTCTTGAAAGCACTAAACAAGTAAAAGGATCTGCTCGGCTCCTCTTTCCTATTGGCAGTTCGTAAATCGCAAACTTCTCTTTAGCGTAGAATATTACGGAAGAGAATATTATTCTCAGAAATAACGATCTCGAGAGAACTGTTACGAGCCGACGCCTTCGACGAATCCAGCAGAAGGTTCATGATAAATCAGCTAGAAAGGTGCCTTCGGTAAACCATTTTGCACATTCTTCTTCTCGTAAGCGCAATAACAATAATTAGAAATCATCGGCAGAAATGCTTTCGAACGTACGAGCTAGTTAAAGATAAATGATGAAGCGTTGGCTCACTATTCACACACTTATTCACGCTTACTCACTGTAACCTGTACGCTCATTCACCTGATGAATTTCGTTGCAGCCAGCAGACCAATTTGGAATCTTTGTGTCTGGAGGGTCTGAGACTTAAGAGAATCGAGGGAGTCCGACTGCTGTTGTCGCTTGTAAATTCGCGTAAAACTATGAGAAGTTTATATTGCTGGAGAATCTTCGAGACGAATGTCGATCCCTTGCGCATTGCGAGTACGCATCATTCGGGCTCGAAAACCTGCAAAGATATTATTGGTGGGAAGTCATATTGGTTCAAAGCGATAAGCTCCTTCGACCAATTGACCATCCTGTCGTTGAACTACGCCTACCTGGCTACGCCGACCGGAGACTTGCTTATCGGTTTGGCAAAGTAGATTATAGATTATTTATTTTTAGTTGTCGTTAAGTCAGCGGAACGCATCCATTACTTTTTTTTTTTTTTTTTATCGTAACGACAGAAAACTTGGATCGCAATGGCAGTGGTTGCAATTACTCTGTCCCGAGGATGAAATTCCGGTAATGACTGATCCTAACGAGAGAGTGAGGGTATCCGCAATGCCGGATGTCGCTTGGAGAGAAACTCGACTCTGGGCTCCCTCTCTTAAAGTTCAATACGTTTTCAGTACGATCGAAATTTAACCAACGGGGATTTCAAGACTGGTCATCACATTTCTGTTTTACTTTCAGTTGACATTCCGGAATATGATATGCACAAGAGATTTTTCACTGAAGCTACGCCGATCCATACGTTTGCTTTAAGTACGGGTACGATTATATGTTCCAAGCAACCTTGGCATTTGGATTGTACGATAAAAACCATTTGCAAGTGGTACGCTAAAACTTTGGGTAATATGTAATTGTAATTGGTTTTCTTTAATTGCCATCTGGAGTTGAGGCAATTTGATGACGTTTCAAATAGTGCTATGATAAATTACCATATGAGGATAGCATTCATTTAGTTGTTAAAATTTAATAACATGCGATTCAAATCCTATTTTCCGTCATCAAAATTGTATTCTTAAAACGTTACCGTTTCTATCGGGTCGGAAGTGTAACCCTGTGGGAATGCAACGCTCCACCAAATTCCATTTCATGATTGTAGAAAGATATGCCAATTGAAAGCGCAAAAATAGAAAATGCAATTTCAACATTCACCGTTGCAGTTCATTTGTACCTGGAATTATGGCATCATCGGGAAAGATTGGACGCTCAACTAAAGAAATTGTTTCCTAGCTTACCACGGATGGAAATTTTTGAATTTGTCGGTGAAATCTCAACTCTCAGAACTCTCTGCACGATGTGCTGTCAGATACGTGAAAAGAAATGCAGTAAGTTTTCGTTTTATTAGTATATTACAGTTGATCGAACCAGTTACTGCGAGCAGAAACCTTAAAATGATATTCTCTTGCAAATATGTTATATTAGGCGTGAATCGCGTGAGTATACAACTGCAGGAAACCATAGGTGTAAAAGTGGACCAAGAAAAATGGGAAAAGAGCATTGAATGTCTTTTGTGCTGCTTCCGAGAGGATTTCATTCGGATGAACGTACGGTTTGAGGTTAGCCGTTATCCTTGCTAATGTATTTTTAGAAAAATCTATAATTG
The DNA here is from genome assembly GCA_030142595.1 of Trachelus iudaicus. NCBI lineage: Eukaryota > Metazoa > Arthropoda > Insecta > Hymenoptera > Cephidae > Trachelus > Trachelus iudaicus. The sequence goes on from JARQTH010000553.1 coordinate 673,794, forward strand.
GAAGGAGCTAGAACGATAAGGATACTCGATGATAAAATAGTAAAATTGTATTTATCTTCGTGTAAGTTGTCGGTCGATAACGTTTGAGCGTCCGTAAGGAAACACCGAAGTAAAAAAAGCAAATGTTTCGATGGACCCTTGACAAAAACACTATGTGATTCGCAATACGATAATGGTAATCAAATTACTGTAATTGCAATGCTCCATTATCGTATAATGCCATTTCAATAATGACCTCCAATCGCATATAATATTGAGCTATGCTTTTGCGGTTTCTTGCTGTTCAAATTTCGGATACTTGATCTCAACTTCCGCCCATGTGGTTTTGCCGTAAGAAAGATCTCTAACAACGCCAGGAAGCTCATCCAACTGGAATGACGCAAAGATAAAATACAATTAAAAATTGGCAATAGTTTTGTAAAATATAATATGGCATCCGAATAAACTTACACTTATTCTAACTTGACCCATACTATCCCTTTCTCTAAGGGTGGCACTGTGGGGCGTTTTTAATGTATCGAAATCAATAGTAATTCCGAAAGGAATAGCTATCTCATCCGTACGCGCATATCTTCGTCCAATACTGCCTGAAGAATCGTCCACTTTGTGGGAAACGTCCACTCTGGTGAGATCTTGTGCTGCAAAAAGTTGTACAGTGAAAGAAACCGATGTGCCGAAAGTACTGAGAGAAAAAGAATCATTTACTTACACAACTTCTGAACGAAAGGTATAAATTCAGTATTTCCGCTGAGCGGCAAAACAGAACATTTCAAAGGCGCCACAACGGACGGTAAACTCAAGTACGTCCGTTGCTCGTCTCCTTCCCGCATCTTAAAGTTATGCTCGAAAATGGCGTACATAATGCGACCTATACCAAAGGAGGGTTCAATAACGGATGGCGTTATTTCTTCAACGTAAAGAGTCTTCTGATAACGTTTTATGATAACCATGTCTTTCGCGATTCTGACCGAACGACCATCTTGCAGTGACAAATTATACTCTCCGTTAACATTAAGTTGCGTCTCTAGATTCTCGATTTCAGTTTTATCCAACATAGCGAGAGTGTCAAGGACTGCCTTGGCTTCCTTCTTGAAAGCTTTGCCGACGACGCCCTTGTTTGGAACAGCTTCAGTGACGTCGACGACTTTCGGTTCAGACAGCTTCTTCTCTGCTGCTAATTTAACCCCAGTGGCCTTTGTGTGCTGTGTCAAATCGTAGGCTGATCTGTCGGCACAGCCAACACACTCGATCCAACCGTACGAGGTCAGACATTCCGCGTCCCAACAGTCGCAGGCGTAATGAGCCATTTCATTACTCATGTGCTGACGGAAACGTAACTTTATTGGGTCGATCCCGACCTTCAACAGAAAGTGTTGAATCTTGGCCATGAAATATCCCAAGGTCTCGTTAGCCACAAGACCCGCGCTGACAGCGTCATCGATTTTAACGTGCTCTGCTCCTTTTCCGTCCATTTGATTGCAGGCCGAGTACAAAAGTAGCATCGTGTTCCGAATCGAGTTGAACTTCGGATGTTTCTTGTTGCTTGGATCGCAGAAATGTTCGATTTCGGCCATTGTAAATTCTCTTACGCGGATCAGACCAGACCTTGGAGAGATTTCGTTTCTGAAGGCATTTCCGATTTGAGCAGCTGCAAATGGCAACTTGCCTTGATTGAATTCCAACAGTCTTTTGAAATTCACAAAGATACCCTGAGCTGTTTCTGGTCTGAGAAATCCCTTTGTGAGACCGGACGGACCAATTTGAGTTCCAAACATTAAATTAAATTCTATAGGCTCTGTGAGATCGTTTCCGGATATCGGTGATTTCATGTTAAACCTTGACACGATTGCAGCCATATTGTCCTTTGTCATGCCATCCAGTTTTATGATGATGTCTGTACATTCAGCACGAGTAGTTTCATCGGTTCTCTTATCAGCAGCTACTTTTTCCAAGTGTGCTTTGATCAAATGATCCAAACGGAAGCATTCCCCATTCTTCACATCCTTTACCATCAAATCAGCAAATCTGTCGACATGGCCCGATGCTTTCAGAACTGGCTCTGGTGTCAAAATCGAACAGTCCACTTCTAGCATTTGTTCTTCCAATACAAAAAAATTCCGCCAAGCACTCAATAAGTTAGCTTTGAGGGAACAGCCCATAGGACCAAAGTCGTACTGTCCAGTGATTCCACCATAAATGGCAAAAGACTGATCTAAGAAGAATCTACGTTTGAGAAGATCCTCCATCTTTGATCTATCAAAATTGGCTGTGTCAGGAATAAAAGATAATTCTTTATCCTCCAACAATTTTTTCCGTGACTTGAGTTCTGCAACAGCTTTTTTGACATCCAATTCTGGTGCCCCATCGCTCTTTAGCTGACGCACCAGGTCACCCTTAAAACACATTATAACATACGATAAGCAATAAATTTCTTAGAATATTATTTACCAAAGATTCAACCAGGTAGCATACATATGTATACAGAACGGAAATTGATGTATTAATTAAATAAATAAGATTAACTTTAACAGGATCTATCAAAATGAATTCACAGTTTCATTCAAGTGCTTCACATGCTTAGGAGATTATAAAATTTGCATCAGGATAAACCAAACGAACGAACCATATGGTCTAGCATAAATACCTGTTCCTTAACTTTTGCTCTGAATGGCGCCAGAGCCTCCTCGACCTTTGGGTCGCTCATAACGAGAGAGAAATGTAATTTCACTTTTCTATGCTGCTTCTTCGAACCCCAGTTGGAATCGCCGTATAACCTCGCGTTCGCTCCGCACTGTCCGACGACTTGCCGACCGTAGAGCGCGGGGCTGTGACAGAAACGACTAGCCGCAAGCTTGCATGCGAATCGTAGACCGTACAAAATAATCTGCATTCGTGCAAACCCACGATTCTCCCAATATCACAGAAATGGGAGACACTAAAGTAAAGCCGTGGTAAAACCACATGTAACGAACGAGATTTTCTCGGTGAAAGCAAAGGTTGGGGCACTGTAATCTCTCGATACGTCACTGCGATTCTACATGAAACTCACGTCAGACTGCGTCAGGTTCTCATGTGCCAGCAATAAAATATTTACATCTAGAGTTGCACGGAAAAATAAATAATATGAACTTACGTTAGGTACTAACCTAAGTGTTTAATAAACGAACGACGACATTGATATTGCTTACCGAAAATCAGTAACGGAAAGTAATATAACCTCTCCGGTATAAATAGAGAGTAAGTGAAAGAGTGACAGAGAAAGAGAGAGAGAGATAGAGAGAGAGAGAGAGAGAGAGAGAGAGAGAGAGAGAGAGAGAGAGAGAGAGAGAGAGAGAGAGAGAGAGACAGAGAAAGAAACAGAGAGCATCGATAGGCGAAAGCATTCACAGCCCTTTAATTTAATTTTATCATTTTATTTCTCATACACCGTAGCACGGTTTATAGAAAAATTACAATCGAAGAATTATAACTTAGTAAAAATTCTCATAGCGCTATAATATGTATTCCCGTTCAACGATCAATTTACTAATTATAACTTTTCAATAAACCCAGCTCTAAGTGCTACAACGTGTTACATTGTACACAGAATCAAGACAAGAGTCAAAAACTGATGAACAAGTCAACACGATTTTTCTGGTAGACGCGTTAAAACATCTGGGAATTCAGAACGTTTACATAATTAGTTCTCTGGATTCGTAAAGGTTCCCCGTGATCGGACCATCTAATTACAATCCTACGACTTTAACATTGAAATGACGATTTATTACACTAAGCATTTACACGCATAGATTTCTCTCTTACTAATGCAATAGGGGAGAGTGAGTGTGAAAGAAAAAAGAGAGAAAGGGGGAGGAGGGAGGGAGAGGAGAGGGGGGGGAGAGAGAGAGAGAGAGAGAGAGAGAGAGAGAGAGAGAGAGAGAGAGAGAGAATGAGAATAAACGTCTTAGAAACGAGAATGTTTTTTTTTTTGGATTTTACGATATAATGATATATGATATTGAAACGATATTCATCGGTGTAAACAATTTATTTTACATAAGGGCGATATTCCGACATTAAAAAGCAATTATTAATAATCTATAATAATAAATAAAGTATGAAACGTAAATAATGGATATTTACAGATATGTAAATGACGGAAAAAAGAAAATTATAAGAATGAGAAGGTCGCAATAGGTAGAGCAGGAAAGAAAGAATGACCGAGGGGTGCCAACCGATTGAGGGGGGGCGGGGGGGGGGGGGGGAGAAAAAGATAATATTTCCGTAAAAGATGTGTAGCTCGCGCTTCACGATGGATTCTGTCGTTTGTCCGTAAATGCCTTGGAGATGACGCGTTTCTCTTTATATCGTTATTCATTATCGTAATCGAAACATCCTAATCGTCACTTAATATCTGTACACTTAAAAGCTAGAAAATCTTATTCGTCACAACGAAGACGAGTCGAACTGAGAAAGGGAGTTCGACTACTCCAATTTGCGAACAATCAACAGAGACGCAATCCTAGATGAATGCGACGTTATTAAATGTGTCAGAGCATGTATATTATACATATGCGTACGTATGTATTTATATGCTCATACACATGCTATGACATAGTACATCCAGCGTGAGTGCTTACTGCATTATAATAATTGGACTATGATAGCTTAGGTAGGGGAGCGCCGGGATAACTTTCAATGCGGATGTGAAACTCAGATAAAAAACTTTATTTAAAAAACCTTGTGCCCGTGATTTTCTCTTATTTTGTTCTCGGAATTTCTTCTAAAAGCACGAAAATAACTAGCACACTCGAACGAACGAGTGATACGAGCACGACGAGCCCGAGATAATCACGAAGCGTCTATTTAACATATTTCATTTCATCTTCATCTTTTTATCTGTCTTTTGTATTGCGCGCATCTCTTGTAACTCGATCTCGTCGCTCGACCATCCACGATCAGACAAATTCACCTACAGGATGGTTACTCCGATAAGGATAACATAACAACGAAAAAAAAAAAATATGGGAGCACAAGACCACGACAGAATATCACAGTGGTGAGCTTGCAGAGCCGCACTGGAGTATGTCAAAGCCCTCCCTAGAATTTTCATTATCTACGTCCTCAAGATAGTTATTAATTTGTAGGACACACTCCTCTAGTTAACAACAATCCTACATTGCTACCGTAAGATTACCTATCCTTAAGAAAAATCGTAACGTTATCTAGTAATACGTAGTCATATACATACACTTGCTAAGGATGCTGCGTGAACTTGTTTCTACTGGCTGCTAAATGTTTCGAGAATGAATACTGTACGTATAATGCTCGTGAAAAGTAAATGACGACGCGCTAGAAATAATTTTATTGCGATCCGATTTCATAATGTTCATAATGATGCGAACGATATTTTAACGTGATTTTTACGGTATCTGTGGATTGTGTCTTTTCTCGTATCTTCTTGACTGGACCAAAATCTACAGTTTCTTAGAATCTCTTTTCTTTCCTATACAAAAGTATACGTAAGAGTCATGTATATACGATTCAACGGATAATGACGCTAATGTCAAGTAGAAAATGAAAAAAGATAAAGAAAATCAACGTCTGACGACTAGTCTACATATACCACGTGAGACTGAATGAGAATGAAAATAATTACACAAAAAAATATGTATACTCTTACAAAGATATTCCTAATGGGAGTAAGAAAAACACCTCTAAGGATATGTTTGCTGTGGCGATATACCATTTAAAAAAAGGAAGTAAATATAGAGGCGGAAATTGCGAAAAAATTTTTTAAAATTTCGACAAAATAATAATAATAAAAAGAGGATAATCGTACCGTGGTCCACATATCCACAAACATTAATATCACCGGAAAAAAAAAAAGGATTTTCATTTAATATCAATTGCACGTAGTTGGCAAATATCCATTACTGTTCCCGTGCTTCGCCTCCAGTGTGTAAAAGTTGGAGAATTGATCAATTAATTTCCAGATATTCGCCGCATTCATTTCAAGAGATTTATTTTCGCATCCGATCGGAAAATACTTTTTGCGGTGAGATTGGCGTAGTCTACATCTCACTCTGTCCCGTTATAAATATACGCAGATCTTTCGAATTTTGAAACTATATAACGTATTATACGACGACTTTTTCCTCTGGATATCTACAAAACATGTACAAGAATGACATTGCACATTGTGTTCGTGTTCGTGTTTGTGTATGTGTCATGATGGTAAGAACGTAACGCTTATTTCCCGCTTGCTGCTCCTCCAATGGCGAGATTCACTCCTCGTTTAATACTCTAATAAACTCAACAATTAAGATTAAGATAAATGATCTTGCTAAGAAATCATGGTAAAAACTTAAACGCGCGTGTGTGTGTGTGTGTGTGTGTATTGTATACTCGAGTGGATAGAAAACTAATAGACACTCTTAAAAACGAATGTAATAATCTTTCGCGAGTATTCTTAAACTTTTGACTTCTCGTTCCGTATCTAGCTCTACTACCAGATCAAAAGTAAGGAGGGAATCACACCTTTGGAAAGATTGGAACTATATTAATTATCAATGAAAATGATCGCACAGTACTTCTTAAAGCGACTCTACTGTTTAGATGAGAATGATTATCCCTTGCATGAATCGTGATGATCCCTGATAAATATCGCTAAATCGTTTGACAGATCCGAAGACGAAGCTCCGAAGATGCACTAACATTGACCAGTGACAATGATTGACGTGTAGCGTAGTCTCACAGTCTGTCGAGCTTCTGGAATTGGAATTGAAGGGCTAGCAGCAAGATTTCTAATGCGTCCCCATTCGATCGTTTACCATCTTGAACGCATCGTGAGTCTGTTTACTGAGGTGGCTGCGGTTCGCTGGGCATGTTAGGATTGGGATAGGGCGGCAAGAAACTGTAATTAGGATAAGGCGGCGGCGGAGGGTGCGGAAAAGGAGGATAATAATTCGGAGGGTGGGTAGAGGGTGGTGGCGGAGCATAAGCTCTATGCATGTAGGGATCCGCTGCAGGAGGAGGACCGTGGAAGGCCGAATACATTCGAGCGTACTCCGTGTTGTAGGTTGGTCCTCCATACGCCGGATAACCAGGGGCTCCTACGTCACACATACCACATACGACATCACTTAGATTGTCTTCTACCTCTTGATAGCTGATGTAGAGGGAAAATAGTTGTACTCACCACCTGGTGGATAAGCCGCAGAGGAGCCAGGTGTTGGTGGATAATGCTGCGCATACGGATCATAAGGTGCTGGGGGATAGGGCCCAGGGTACCGAGTGTTTGTGGGATGACTGAACGCAGTCGGAACGTGGGTGGTCTCGTCCCTGGACGACGTCGTCGTAGTCGTCGGCGTCGTCGTGGTCGTCTCGGTGCTCTTGGACTCGGTCGTCTCGATTGACGTTTTGGCAGTAGAGCCAGAACTTTGTGAAAATATACTGGGCGCGATACTAGTGATTGTCCCTTCCTCCAATGGTTTTCCCGTCTCAGATTGTGACTTGGTCGCCTCCAGTGGGAGTCTGAGATTCGCCGAGTGAGGGGGAACACTTGGAAAATATGTCCCGTAAGGATTGGACAACGATCGTGATCGAGGATCCGCATAATCGTAATACCTAGGATACTGGGCGTAAGGATAACCCTGGGGCACAGCCTGCGGCACGGCCTGAGAGACGCTTTGGGATACAACAGCCTGGGGCATGCCCTGTGAAAGAGTGTGTGCCATGCTCTGCGTTGCATTCTGAGAAAGACCCTGAGAGAGAGCTTGACCATCCGCTTGTTGTAAACCTTCCCGAACGTTTAACTCTGTTACTTTAACAGACGTCGTACTTGTTCCAGCGGACACGGAAGCAATGGATGTGACACATGAGTCTGCGATATTCTTTGTTGTATCCATCCTATGAACGATCGACGGAGGTGCCGATGGCAGTGGCGGTGGGGGTGGGGGTGGGGGTGGCGGTGGCGGTGGCAGAGGTGGAGGTGGCTCTTCTATAATAATATCCTCATTAGGACTGTCGGTTTCATTCTTTTGACTGGGAAAAACTTGTCCATAATCCGCCAAAGGGTCTGCTGTTTCGGTCGATTCCTTGCTGCTGTCACCCGCTAATGTTTGTTGATCAGCTTCTTGGACCATGTCGGATTCTGGCTGATTGCGTTGAGCTTGGGCGCTTTGAATATTGGGATCAGCTGAATCCGAAGAGAAACTATGATTTCTGTTGTCAGCAGCAGCTTTCTGGCTTGTGTTGTCCGCCAAATCGGTGTTCGAGGATCGACTCATATTAGACGGACTGTACGCTGTATTAGAACTAACTTCTGCCACGACATCCTCTAACCTAACCTCCTCCACCCTCTGTTCCGTTCTCAATTGACCATCCGAGGAATTGGAATTTTCTCCGACGGAAGAATTATCCACCGGTTCTTGTTTTACCTTAGGTAATCTTGATAGAGACACTTGATTAGTCAAAGTCACTTGACTCAGATAAGGTTTTGCAGCCGCAGTGGCTACTGGTTTTGGCCTCCTAGTCATTTCCTTATCGGCGAATGGTCTGTAACCCGCACTCGCGGGCCTATTTAAAGGTCGACCACTGCCGTGTGTACTCGACGAGGACTTTGGTATTATGGATATTGCTGAGTTATTCCTCAATGGGAAACCAACTTCCGGTTTCGAGTTTCTTTGCGTTATTGAAGACAATCCTGTGTAATAAAACATCATTAATACGCTTTATTTTAAATCTTAAGCAAGTAATCACCTTTTTTAGGCTCCTCGTCGCGTTTTTGCTGATTGATTTTCAAGGCAGTTCGTATGGCTATAATCTTGCCAGACTCAAGCTGCATATAAATTCCTTTTGGGCTTTTGAGAACCATTACTCTTTGGCCAGCTTTAAGAACGATGCTACCCTTGTCTGGCGAATTGGTCGGAATGACAACGTCCAGGGGTAATGTCATTTCCTGAGCACTCATGCCCTGTCGCTGCCACACTTCTGCCGGTATCCACCTACTCCCGGTAACACCACGTGCTCCCAAGCCTTCAGCTCCACGCTGTTGCATGGGTCTGACAGAAGCTACGGGCTTCGGGGTGGTGGCACTTTCTCCACCTCTTATGGCCCTTATTTGAAGTCCACCGGCTAAAATTCAAATAAGTTTTAATCAATATATAAGTGTCACGTGTTTTCGTCCAACTACAATTAAACTGATGGTAGCGTGCTGCGCACATCACCAGTCTCAAGATTGTATAAAAACCAAATTGTTAAACATGGTAACGAATTTGAACTTACCTCTGGTTGCCGTATTTCCAGGTACGTAGTTATAACTGGGCCTGGAACAATTAGCAGCCATCTTCTCGAGTTCGTATCCACGACGCGCCAAACGCTTTTCAGCCTGACTCAATTTCTTGTCCTTTCGATCGACCAAAAGACTCTCGTGATGAAACGGCTGTTTAGTCAAGAGGGACGAGTGCCGCTCCAATACGCAATGCATCACTTCATCGGTATAGCTGTCCTTCGACTGCGAAAAATCTTGCACCTGACTGTCCTCCTCCCAATCCCAGGAAAGAGTGGTCGCTTCCTTTAAAGACAGATGAGCATCAGGATTGCACTGGTCGACAACGCGATCCGCCATTCCTTGCTTGCTGATTTGTCGATCATAGATTTTCCTCTCGAGACAATTGTCAGTAACCAATCGATACACAAAGCACGGTTTCTGCTGGCCATATCTATAGACCCTGCAGACGGCCTGAGTGTCGTGACAAGGATTCCAGGACGCATCGAAAACGATAGCGCGATTTGCTCCTACGAGATTGATACCCAGAGAGCCAGCACGAGTCGAGACAAGGAAGAGATGAATTTCTGGATTATTGTTGAACTCATTAATGAGTTTTTCGCGTTCCAATGCGCTGGTACTCCCATCCAATCTGTAATAATTTATATTCTTCACCCAAGCGTCGGTTTGACCGTCAGGATACTTGAGATTGTTCCTTGCAAGAAAGTCTTCTATTAGATTCAAGGTAAAAAGCGATTGAGAAAAGGCCAACACTCTATCGCCCAATCGAATAGCTTCTTCCAGAATGCAGAAGAAGAGAGTCATCTTCGCAGATGCGTCAATCAGTCCGGGAACGTAGCCCTTCATCAATTCCGTCGCCCAATCATACGGTATTCCCGGATCTTCCTTGCCACCTGGAGAACTCTTACAGTCCTTTTCCTCATCCTTAGCAAGGATCTCATCGTCCGACTTGTCCTCCTTCTCCTTATCCAAGGACTCCTCCTTCTCGCGTTCCTCTTCCTTGATGCCTTCTGTATTCTGACTCAAACGAGAAGTACCGGCATGACATGCGTTCATAATGCCATGAACATTTCTTGACAATGGCGCGGTTGAATTTTGACGATTTAAATCTGCTGTGCTATAGCCTGTACTGCTAGTCGAAATATTGTTCTGTGCCACAGGTTGACTTTGCACGCCGACACTAGCCGTTGCTTCCTTATTACTCTTTTCAAAATTGCTTTGATTCTGCACGTGACCACTGGCCCCGCTTGATTGCTGAGCCTTCGATTCGTTTGGTCTTGAATTCATATCTTCGCTTTGATTACCCTGATAATCGTAAGACTGAAAATAATTATTTTGATAACGATTCACGCTAGACTCTCTGTAGTAAGTATCGTTGCATTGATCATGACGAAATGTTTGCGAATAATTCCTCTGCCAATAAGGATCATCAGATCCTTTGAATTGTCCCACGGAATTCTGATGATTCACGTCAGAGGAGTAATTCGGCAAGACCGAGTTCTGAGGAGCCTGTGGCTGATTCGTAGAATAATTTGGAGTTGAATTATTCGACGAAGCTCCTCCTGTTCGTTCCGATGAATATTCGTGGGGTGTATTACCAGCCGATGTGTAATTCTGTTGCGCTGGCTGGCCTTCGCTGGATCGCGAGAACATCTGATCGTTTTGACTGAGACTTTGATTCGATCCTTGTTGATTCGAAGAATAGCCACGCGATTGACCTTGAGGTATTGGATTCTGACCCTGCTGCTGATTGGTACTGTATCTATGAGAAGAAGCTTGCGGAGTGGTGGATTGAGTTTGCTGTCCAGTTGAGTAACCAACATGATTCTGATTACCTGATGTCGGCGTCTGACTTTGATGTGACGAAGAATACGTGGGCGCAGAATTCTGTGAATTTGGTGTCTGCACCAAATGATTCGAGGGATATCCATGAATAGGATTTTGGGCCGTTGATGGAGCAGCTACCTGCTGCTGCTGCTGCTGATGCTGCTGCTGCTGCTGCTGCTGCTGCTGCTGCTGATGCTGCTGATGGTGATGCTGATGCTGATCCGTCGTCGTATATCCGTGACTCTGATTCTGGTTGGTTGGATTTGATGTCGACTGTACATTTGTAGGTGGTCCTTGAGGAGCTCCGGAATATCCACGAATTTGATTTGCCGTGACCGGAGGTTGATTCGAGTGATTTGACATGAATGCATGAGTGTGATTTTGCGACAGAGAACCGGCAGAACTCTGCTGACTCGTTGGATAGCCAAGCGATGGCGTTTGCGGTGGAGGATTTTGTGTCACTTGACTGGATGCATAACCGTGTGGTTCATTGTGCATGGTTGCAACGTTTTGCCCGGATTGAGAGGATGGATAAGGATGATCTGGATCTTGCATGGAGGCGCTAGATCCCTGTTGATTCGGTGAGAAGCCACGATTTTGATTCTGCGTCGGTGGATTCTGATTTTGGAGATAGCCACCTGTCGGTTGATTCTGGCTTGATAGATTCTGATTTGGTCCAGACCCGGGATATGTCATTCCCGAATTCGGTGCAGACTGTCCACCTGACCTTGGATAAAGCTGATGATTCCCTTGACCCGCGACCGGTGTGTAACTTTGACTGGGCTGATTAGGCGCCGTATAAGAAGGATAATCTGATATAGGTAAACTAGAAGTTTGACCCGGCAATTGACTTTGATAGGATTGCGTCTGATTTGTCACTTGGCTGTAGTTGGATCCTTGATTCAAGCTTGAGGCGTAGCTTCGACCTTGATCCTGATAAGGATACGACTGCCGAGCATATATACCAGCTGGTGTCTCGTAAGTACCGGTTATATTCTGATCAGGTCGAAAATCATTGCTGCTGGATGGACCTGCAGCAGGATATCTCTGGGAATGATTACCAGACTGATCATTGCTCGGAAGATAACTCTGGGATGGATTTGCGTACCCGGATGCGGCACTGTATCCTGGAGTCTGCGGATACGGCTGGAACAATTGATTCCCATATCTCTGTTGTCCTTGATGATTACTGTAAAACTCATTGTACTCATTATGAGTGGCATCGGTTCTGTAATAATTATTCTGATCATTTCCACGGTACGCTTGATATCCATGAGGATTATAAGGACCTTGAGGAACGGAATTAGAATATCCCGAATTAGACACTGGCATGGGATAATTAGGATAACCTCCGGCTTTCTGATTAGCGTGAACATTATCCCCCTCGGCGTTATCGTTACTCGATGACGATGACGAATTTGGTTGCACACTGGCAGCTGGCTTATTTTTTACGGTAGGGTTAGATTTCTTTCCTTTCTTTGGTTCTCCTCTTGTCTGTCGCGCTTTATTACGCTTTCCACCAGGTACAGGTTTCTCACCCATAGTTTCCTCCAAGTCCAGATCATCCTCTTCGTTGGCCTGACGCTTACGTAAAAAATGATACAAGATATCAGGATGATTCCAGATCTTACAGCACACAGCAAATGCCTTGAGTGGATTGGGCACCGCGCGCGTCTTTACCACCTGATTCATAAATGTGTCGTAGAGTTTTCGTTGATGAGGTGTCATTCTCACAAGCAAAATATACTCCTCCTTTCGGGGCAGCGACACTTGCAATACCGAATGTGATCTTCGCTGTACAAAGCCTTCTAGAAGTGCGTGCAGCACGTGAGCACGATATCTCATGAGTCTAATATCCTGCGGCGTGGAGTCGATACACTGTCCATTTTGAATTGGTCTCTCGAACATGTTACAAAATTCGCTCTTAGTACCCAGATAATTGGGTCGCACAAAATCCACCATGCACCAATATTCGAGAAGATTATTCTGAAGTGGATAACCAGTTAGGACGATCCGACGCTTAGTACGCATTTGTTTCAAAGCGAGACTGATACTGGCGTGGGAATTCTTGATACGGTGTCCTTCGTCGCAAATTACTAGATCCGGACCAGGACTGACCAAGGCACCATGCATCTCGTCCAACAATCCTTTGTTCTTGTCTTCTTCCTCGACGTCCACAGTGTCCTTGAAAGGCTGACCTCGTTTCCTCTTTGCTTTATTCGGTTTTTTCAGAGACAACTGCCTGTACAATTCGTATCCAATTAGCAGTACCCCGCCGCCCTTCTGCCAGTCCTGAATAACTCTGGCTCTGGCTGACATTGTCTTGTGAGAATCGTTTAGAATGTGCAAACGAAAGTGCCGTGGTCTCACTTCCATTCCTATTGGTGCATCCACGCTAAAGGGAGTCTTAACTCTGTCGACGTCCTTCTTGTCCTCCGAAGTCTCTTCTCTGGTCATTGCTGTCACTTGTTGTTCCTTTTTTACTGGATCCTCGGGCTCTTTCTTAATGTTCATTTCGGAAATTTGGCCTCCTTCTTCTTTCTTCACTTCCGCTGGCTCGGATTCCGATTTTGTCGTAAAATTTGAAAATGTCTGCGCTGCTGGTGAAGTTTCATAAGACGGAGGATACATCTGTGCTGTAGGATGATTATCCAATCCGGCATACATTGAAGTCGGAGCGCGGTTCTCCATATTCGAATAAAGCGATCCCTGTCCTCGATTATCCATTGTAGGATAGGCCGGATTCAAAATGTGGCTGTCCATTCTGAAGTTGGGAGTAGCGGCGACATTGATTCCCGTTTGCATAGAGCGACTATCCATATCCGGCTTTATCAATTCAAAATTCCCCGTCGTATTAGTACTAGGGGCATACATAGAATTCTGCGACATGTCGCCATGATAATTCTGAATCATATTACGATTATTTGGATCACCGATAGGTTTGTTCGTCATAGTCTCTTGCATATACTGATGGTGGTTAGACACCATATTCTGTATATCATAAGTTTGATGAGAAAATGAATTTTCCGACAACATATTGGCTGGTTGCGGTCCACTATCTTGTCCGATGCGGTGAGCTGATTCTGTACTGATAGGTCTTGACATATTCGACACATCGCTTTGGCTTCCGGTCTCTTCTTTCATTTCTTGCTTGCTCTCGGCACCCGGCTCCAATTTAACATTCACTTTGTTCTCCGTTCTCTCCAAGGATGGATCTTCATACGGTAACCACATATTAAATTCTGCTAACCAATTCTGCAGAGTGTTGATCGGCATAATGCAGAGAACTGTTTTGGCAGTTGTGCATCGAAAAAAAATGTCGCAAAAGCTGGCAACTTGAAGTGTTTTTCCGAGGCCCATGCTGTGCGCCAAAATACAGCCAAAACCAGAACTGGTCTTATATCTCTCGATACTCTCAACAATATTATCATAGAGAAATCGGATTCCCCCGATTTGATGAGGTTTTATGATGCGCGCAACCTGCGGCGCGAGGAATACATCCGGCTCTGTGTCAGGATGGCCAACGTTGATTAAAACTCGACCGTGCTCGTCCGGAATGTTGTATCGATCATTGGTGTGCATCCCTGAATTTGATGGATCGTCCTCCGTATCGGTTTCCTCTCCGCCACTCGGATCGCTCAGAACAATGCAATCGTCATCGGAACTCTCGCTGGAGCTGGATATCGTTACCACGTCCTTACCCTTTGCCGATTTTTGGGATTTGGGAATACCCGAGACCTTGCGCATCGTGTGAATCTGTTTCTCGCGAAGAGCTTCGTCAGCTTCTGCGTCCGTACCCTCGGAGTCCGAATAATATTCCGATCTATCCATGGGCTCTTTTTTGGGGACCACCGGTGAGATACTAACGGATGGCGTCATCATTCGGATCCTCTGTTGAAGCATATGTGGACCCGTGGAACGATTCTGTACTCGAGAAATTGAAGTCTGCGCAGGTTGGTAACCTCCGCGACCTTTTTGCCAGCGCATCGCATCCATTTGTCTCCTCTGCAGCTGACCTGACTGAACTGCAATATTGCTTTGCATCCCGGAACCAGAGCCTACGCCAGAATTCACTTTGAGCAGCACCGTACTTGGCAGACGAACTTGGGACGACGTGGAGGAGGGGAAAGAGGAGGAGGACGAGGATGAGGACGAGGGCGAAATCGTGGTCCCTGCTTGATTCTGCTTGCCTTGCAAGAGACTTATCACGCGAGTTTGAGTCTTGTTATTTTGTCGGTTGATGGCTATCTGTCGTTGCACTTCGCGAATTATTCTTTGCTGTTCCTGAACACGGCGGAGACGTTCCATTTCCTGTCTCTGCGCTGCCAGCGTAGCCTCGTCCAGCTGTGTTTCATCCATGACTTCACGGATGTTTCGTCGCATGTTAGAGAGCTTCTTCTCGGCCTTTGTCTCGCAGTCGCCCGAATCATAGCCATCTTCTTTTTTTTGCTTTTTCTTTGCCGGATCCGAATTCTCTGAATCGGCCCGTCTCTTATTTCCTTCTGCGTTATCATCGCCGCCCGACTGACTATCCGTCTTCTCATTTTCATTGTCCTCGCAATCCTCACCTTCCATTTCCTTGGAGATTGGCTTTCCCAGAAGATCCGCTTCCGTTACCTCTTGACCTTCGATTGGAGCTCCTTTACAGAGTATGATTGCGAATTTAATACAAAAAAGAAAAAAGAACGTAAGAACAACCTGTTCAGTCGGCTCCAAAATCTATAAAACGCCTTATGGCCGGGGTTTCTTCGCACTCTAGATAATTTTTATCTAACGGATAGCTACTCTCAATACTGTAAAATATACCCTTCCACTCAAAGTTATCGTGAACTAATCCGAAGGGAAAGAAGAAACCGGCAATTAATAATGGACATCCGGATATTGACGAGGAATTAATCATTCTCACCCGAAACAAATTGCGTTCGATGACAAGAGATTCTTATTTCACTCATAGTTATAAGTCATTAATTAATAATTGCGAAGAATGTTGCCATTTAAATGAAACTAGCCATCTTGCAGTTTTCAAATCAATTCCCAATCACTTTAGTTTAGCTAACAGAGAAGGAACGAGTCAACGAATCCACTTTTATAATTAAGGACAAGTTATTGATTTTCTGAGACTTCCGTATTACATACATTGTTGTGGAAGAAAGCCGAGCAGTACTACACAAGTATGAATGTATCCTATTCTTCAAATTAACAATTAATTTATACGAACCTTCTAGTGGCAGTGTATCCAAAATGTTAACAGTTTCTACGTCGTCATCCCGCGGCGACGGTGCTTGTTGCCTCTCTGTCTCCATTCTTACGCCTATCTGAGTATCGATAGTGTCATCCAGATCCATGTCGTCACCCGATCCTTCAGTGTGAATTTCTTCAATTTCGTCCACTAATAAAGAATCATTTTTCTTTTCATGTTCAAGCTCAGAGGCGTCGCCGCTCGATTCCTCAGAGCTCTCATTTTCCTCGTTGACCGTTCGAGGTTCAGCTTCATCGCCATTCATTTTGAAAGGAGTATCCAAGATCCTTTGATTTTTATCAGAAGAATTTACACGTTCTATCGTGACGTCTCCAATTCGTGTTAGAAAGCTATCCAAGCCACTGGACATCTTGCGTACGTTCCATTCATGTGTGATCCGTCTCTATGCGTTACAACACAAAAGCATGCAATGATTCTAGTGTGCAAAATGCAAGTAGAATTATATTTCCATTGGCACTCGCACCATGCCTTTGATTTGAGCCATTCATAACGCAAATATAACCCTGTCCTGAAAAAAAAAAGAAAATTTCTTTTGAAGATAGGTAAAAGAATATTAAAAATAAAAATTATATATTTCATAAAAATAAAAAAGGGACAAAGAAAAATTGCCATAAAACAAGCCAAGATACTTGATTGATCTTAGCAATTGTGAATTATTTGATTGTGGTATTAAATAAGACAAATATAGTTATTTGAAACTTGACCGTGATAACAAAAAGTCTGGAAGCGCAATGGTAAATTTGTTTGATGCTAGTAAAAAGCATGTCTGTGCTTGTACCGCAATACATATTTGAAGAACATAAAAATATTACATCTGAGTTTGAAATTCGAATCGAGCTTGTTTCCAGGCATTAAAGATTTGTAGTAGACAAAGAAATCCTATACCTTCATACGTGAAACAGAAATGAGCTCCATGAATCATAACACTGGCAGGGATTAACCAGATGCACTAGACCGAAATGCACATGATAACGTAATATACTCACCAGAAATTCAAAATATCCTTTGAACATCAAATGAAAACAATGGAGAATCCGGCCTGACGAGGAAGGACACAAACGTCTTTTTTGGAACAAGAAATACACTAATACGTGGCAGGAGAGAGATATACTCGGCACTGTAAGCGACAGTCAATAATGGAGAGAAAGTTTTTTGTGCCGCTAGATTTTGGGGTTAGGATAATCGTAGTCACCCTCGTGTACGTAGGGTCGCGCAAAAGGTGTCAGCGACCCTCTTGTAATATCCCGAAAACGAGGTTTCCCTAGTTTCGAGATGGGAGCTGTCAAACAGGGAGTGTAAGCCAGCTAGGTCCCGAACGTTTGTTGTTCCCAGAGGTCCTCCGACTGGCGAACGCACCAGGAAATCACGTTCCCCGGCAGCAATGTTCAATACGATACGACCCGGCGTTAAACAGGCTATATCGAGCACGAAGTGGCACCTTAATTAGTCATTAATTGCGGATAAAAAATAATGACACACACTTGATGGACGCCATAGCGTCGTTGTTCGCCGCGACGATCGCGGAGGCACCGACGCCCGATTATTCTGGCGAACCAGCGGGTTCGCGCTACGACAAACGTCCTGAGCAATTCATACTACTTTTGTTTATACCGCAGTATACGACGACACGGTG
Source organism: Trachelus iudaicus (assembly GCA_030142595.1). Classification (NCBI taxonomy): domain Eukaryota; kingdom Metazoa; phylum Arthropoda; class Insecta; order Hymenoptera; family Cephidae; genus Trachelus; species Trachelus iudaicus. The sequence goes on from JARQTH010000553.1 coordinate 691,785, forward strand.
AAATCCGTGAGTAGCATCAATTTTACTTCCGTGTACACGCGTCGTTCCTTCTCGCTTGTCGCGGCATTTTTTTCCACAAACTTTTTCCACCGACTGTACGACACTCGACTCGCCCGCCATTTTGTCAACATCAACGCACTTCCGTTTGCAACAGGGTAGAATCTTCTTAGGAATCTCCCTTTTATTGTTATTCAGTATTTGAAAGAAAATTGACGAAATTCACAATGGATCGCTTCGATCAAAGTCCATGATCATATGAATCAAGAATGAAAGTAGATACAGTGTCCAAGAGTAAATATTAGTTATTAAGAGGACTTATTCTTTTTTGTCATTTCATGTGCCGAGCATAAGTTGACGGGAAGCCAATTCACGATTGGCTCCATTGACTTTATTGTGTCCATTTTTTAAATGTATACAATTTCATTTCAATCTCTAAATATAATTTACTCACGTAATAATTGATTTTTCATGTGAATCAAGTTGTTGGCAGCATGAAAATAGACAACCGCAATATACTTATGAAACTTAAGAGTTAAGCACTGCTTCATACGATCTCTTAAAGTTAGCCATTTGCTGTATAAAGTTATATTCTTTATAAAACCATCTCTATACACTTGCGCAATTGCCTCACCACTTCAATTGTTTTAAACAGTTTAAAATTATTTAGAAATCTATATTTTATACATAGTAGCATAAGTCTGTCTATTGCAATAATACATGCCAAAAGCCTCTTAGAATACGGAAATTAATCATTATATTAATTAGCACTTTCGCAGGCATCAATCCAATCATTGTACACATCCAAAGGTTCCGATAACAGATTTATAGTCGTCTGAAAGTCTTCTAAACACACTCTACACGTAATTCGTGCAGTATTTCTTGATTTGTCCCTGAAATATTAAAATTAAAATTGAAACAGTCTCAAGTCATGCAACTTAAACGGCGCGAATTTAATTATACTCACATCTTAACCTCGCAGGATTTTTCATGATTGCAAAAAGGGCAATTGAACTGCGTATCCAAAGGTTCTATAGCTTTTCTTTTGCTTGGAGGCTTTCTCTTACTCTTTCTTCTTCCCATTGTTCAATAACAACACTTTTTATTTTATCACTAGGTAAGATCACTATATAACAGTTCTTACGGATTACCATTGACGTTTTTAATTTGCTAATGGGGTCAAATGAAATAAGAATTTTTTCTAATTTTTACGATTCAAGTAAAATGTTCGAACTAAGAGCAGAGATAAATAGGGAGATGTACAACGCTATGGATTTAGCAGCACAGACCATTTATTGGAGACGCGACACTACCTCCCGTTCTATAGACCAGAGATAAGTGGGGAAATGTATGTATGTACATAAATCCAACGCTACGGTTTTAAGCGATGCCAAAAGCATGGCGCTAAATCGTTGCGACGAGTCCTGGAGTAAGTTTTCGTTATCATCGCCTCTGCCGATGTTACAGATTCCGCGTTTCAGCGCGAGTCATGTTCAACGTTCCAGCCGATATTGCAGTCAGCGTGAACACAAAAGCCCGTATTCAGAACTCGATTTTAGTGCTAGTAGCGCGCTTTTAAATTCTTTCTTAGTGACTTTTTACTACAAGCGACTCTGTTAGTGACTTTAAGAGCGAGTTGTGAATACGGGCAGAAGGGATTGCTCGGTGGTGTGAACTGATGGAAGCATAACTTCCTCCAGTACGCGAATATATTCTGCAGAATCTATGTGTGGAGACCGCGGATTATAATAACAGAGCCTAATGTTTGGAGTGAGAGGGTCTTATGGGCGACTCATGCTAGAGGCAAGTGAAACGCTCTTATACGCGTTAGGCCACCGCTGGCAGCGAGTGAGAGGATCTTATGGGCGACACATGCTGTACGCAAGTGAGACGCTCTTATACGCGTTAGGCCTCCGCTGGCAGCGAGCGAGAGGTTCTTATGGGCGAATCGCACTAGACGAAAGTGCGACACTCTTATACGCTATACCGGGAGAGCGACGAGATCTGCTGGAATACTGTAATACATTTGGTACGCATACGTGCTTGCAAAACTTCAAAGTCGATTTTCTCGAGAATTTCTGAATATGGCATCGAATTACTTTGGAAAATTGCTATTCGAGTTCTCAGCTTCATGTACATACATACCATGAGTATAAAATATTATTGAAATCCGATTATTAGAGACTCTCCTCGTAAGAAATATTCTAATAATCCATTCAAAAAATCACGGAAACAGTTACGCTTGCAATATTAGTCTTTGGGACAGTCTGTGCTAATTATTAAAAAAAATAATAGTATAAGTACAGATTGTAGAAAGTTTTGGTACCAAGCTGAAAGTTTTATTTAATTTGTTATTCATAATTTAATTGTCTAAACGCCTCTAACGTGTGACCGACTAATAATATGAATTTTGTATTATGCGTTAAATGTTTTTACATTGAAAAGCATAAAATATAATCTTATGAACCGAGGTTCGTCTTAAACAATTAAATTGTTAATAACAAATAAAATGCAAATTTTTTCAGCTTGATACAAATATTTTCTGCAGACTATAACGACTGCACTATTATTATTTAAACAGCTATCTCGTAGACTGCTAAACAAGCATATCGGCGTAAAGAATATATTGTAACCAATACATCCGAGGATATTAGCATCGCGGTAATAATAAGATCTCGCTAACCCGAATAACCTTGAACATCAAGTAATAAAAATTCGTAGGCATCGCGACGCTCAATTCTTCCGCACGTCTCAGGCCCCCTGGCCCGCCGCTGACGGGTATATTAAACGGCGACGTTACGTTTCCCGACTCGAGGATTCTATCACCTGAGCCAGGTAGCTTATTGTTACTAAAGTAATCGAGCAAACCGTCTCTTCTGCCAGATATAATCAATCTCTGGATTCATCAGTTGGGCCGTCACTTTGACGTCACGTTTGATCATTGTGCCGTTTCCGCTATACATGTCATCCTAACTTTGTTTAAAGACTCGCACAACTAGCTACTCTGCGTATGAGACTTCTCACGTCGCCGAGATAGCAACGTTGTCTTACAATTAGATAGGACCGCGTCTACCGATTCCTGCGATCACGAGGTCCCTAGCTGAAGACTGCTCTCAACAGCACGACGCTTATACATATTTTAACGAGTCTGTAACTCTGTAATCAAATTCCGCTAGTCGGAGGCTGCTTTCGAACGCGATTCCATATTTCAGTGATACGATCGGAATAAGAGCCAAGATAGAATCGCACGAGACTAGAAGTGCCTATGATTTCCGTTCCCGTAAAACATATCGTGTAGGGAAACCGCGTTTAACGATCGTATGGATACAATTGACTTTCCGATCACCATCGATAATAATAATTACTACTTTACACTTACGTTTATATTCATTATTTGCCTACTAACACCCAGCATTTTCTAGGCTGGACCTGCACTAACCCTCTTTGTATTTCGTTATAGGACAATATATTTTTCTTTTGTAATTTCTATAACAGTCTCACTTTCATTCGTTCCCTCTGATATCTTCCCTAAATTCCTAACAGTCGATCCTTGCTCGCACCCGCCTTTCTGGCTCGATCTGGAGAACCACATCGTGTAGAATAAGGTTACAATACACTCTGCAAAAGAATATTATAATCTGTAACGTATCTTTCTCACTCGAAACCGAAAGCGAAAAATCCGAGGTCTAGACTACGTTACCTTTCGGCCGTCCCCACCCTTCGCGCTCGTGCATCCGCAAGCCAGGCGGCCGCCAGCCAATTACTTTTTCACCGGGAACTGACGAGCCGGTGTCACCTGTCATTTACCTGATTACACGTGACTTCTTTCTTGGACAGAAGTCAGAAAGGAAGGAAGATGAAACGGTGGAACAAATGAATAATTATTCAAAGCCGTTAAAATGTTTACAAAAA
>JARQTH010000554.1:0-79487 GCA_030142595.1 Trachelus iudaicus
ATTGGTAATATATATGTATACTGGAGTCCACCGCTCTGGGGTATCGTCGGAGGCTCATTATACTGTACTAAATAATTGAAGATAAGATTGATCCAGAAGTTTGTGAAATTTCAAAGTAAACACAAGCCCCGCATAACGATATTTATATTTCCAAGTTACGTTTATGAAATTGAAAAATCATTAATGATAAAGATCTTTAACTGAGACTAAATATTGTATCATTGAAATCACGATAATTTTATTCATGAAATTTGATATAATCCCCAATGCTTTACCAGTAAATTGACATTTCCTTCTGATAAAGCATATAGCTTGTAGGTAAGTAATGCGATTGATCTAAGTACGTGATAATAAAAAGTCCATCGACTAAGTATATAATCAAGTAAGTAAGTAAGTAAGTAAGTAAGTAAGCAAGTGGCAGTGCAGGTTGCACTTTGCCAAAGAGGCGCGTGCAGTGCATGGCTGCGCGTTATGTAGAGTGCATAAGAAATGCGAATAATCGAGTGACTGGCCTTGATATCCGTCGGTAAGCGGCCCCGTGAAACAGGTACATGCACATGCATATGTATACCGCATACTGCACATGCACCCAATCGAACGTACGATCGATCGCAATCCTGTCTCACCGCAAACTAGATCACTACTGTATAATATTATATTGATCTTATTCATTTTCATTTCTTTACGCGTCCGTCACTTCCTTTCTGTGCATGACGGCTTTTCCCCTGTATAAATTGATATGCAAAAGAAAATTCATTTTTGGAGCCATACATAAATAATAGATAAATTTTTTATTATTTTGCATCTCTTGCGTCTTCCGTATCTATCAATATTTTCTTAAATTGTCAATGATCTGTCATTTGATTAGTAATTTCAAGAGGAGCGTCATCTGTTGAAAATCAACATGTAACGAAATGGATATCGCTTATCAGCTCGTGGGACAAATAGTAAGGTTTACTTATCACACAAGCAAGATCCGTATGTTTATCATGGAATATTAATATATCTGTTAGCGTTGGCTAACATCGTATCGCCACCTGCAATTTACAAACCACAGAAAGAAAATCACTGGAATACGTGAACAGTCGAGTCTAAGATTTAACGAACCAAATATTATCTATAATTTTGCGGTGATAAGATTGGAAATAAAGATTGAAATAAGTAATAGTGAGTGAGTGCATGTAACGTGGTTGTTACTTGGGATTTTACACTGAAATATATAATTCCAATATAACAGGTCTGTTATATTGGTGTTACGAGAATGAATGGGAAATTAAAATTAACATGCACTTTATATGTAATAATGTGTTTGCTAGGGTTATTATGCATTGCGGTAGTATATTATCCGAACATTGAAAAATTTATAATCTGCAACTTTTTATATTAACGAACTAGGTATGCCTACGTAAATGTATAATAAAGCGAGATAGAATCTTATTGATTCGAAATGAAAAAGAGTATAGGAATATAAAATTTATGCGTTTTCACAAAGTACTTGGTTTCGAATTTATAATATGATATTTCGATACGATATTTTAAGCTGGAACGTGAATAAGTATGTCATATAATTAAAAGGTATTTAGTACTTACTTTAAAGTGTTACGTTAAACTGCTAATGTATTAATGATATATCTATATTTCTCTTCTCATATAAATTATTTTCAATTTTAGTGCATATTACGGTTTATAAACGATGACACGTATATTATTATGCAGAACTTCAATGCCTCAGCGCAATCTGTTGATTGACGTCGGTATTGGTAGAAACTTGAATAGTTTCTTCACGCATGTTATGCGCTAGTTGGACTGAATTTACAAGTTAGAAATCGAATATTTTTATATCGTCTGTTTTTCATAATACATCATTTTAAAATGCAGTTTAAAGAATTTTTATATGGCCCCGACTGATGTTAGTGTAGATAGTTTTAATCAGTATGGATGGATGGCACCACTGTCTTTGGCATATTTGAAAACCTGAATTAATTTTGATAGGAGACGAAAGTTCATATATTGCGAGTGGTCCGATGCTTGGGAGGTTGCTGTTATTAACCAAAAAATTATTGTCCAGAATTGGCTGCTGATCTAACGCCGCTTACGTCTCTGTTGCTGCTTGTGGCTGCTGTCGGTACAGCGGAGACCTATATACTTTTGACTAGCTACTGGCCCGCTCTGCTGCCATAAGCAAGAGGAACACGAGTTGCGTTCGAGAAATTGTCTTGGGAGTTTGAAAAAGGCGAAACATTTTGGGTTACCTTACTTTTCTACTTTTGAGACAATTGTTGCGAAAGTTATATCAAAATGATTGTTAACCTCGCAGAAGATGCGTTAAACTCTCCTTTGAAAAATAACCTCTGTTAAAATCTTATTTACGATTTTCGTTAATATTTTACTCGCACGGTAAATAAGCAGTCCAGTTTCTGCCTTCAACTTTCGTTCTATTTACGCTCAATCTCCATTGTGCTTGTTTTACTTTTTACAATTTCTTTGGTCGGGCTGAACGTATTCATTCTATTAGTTATTTAAGGGTAGTCACCCTGTTAGAGTGGCTGCACGTATAGATCATGGTGTCCGGGGTTGCTCTTCCATCTCATCCGCTGAGCTTGCTCAGTGGGTCGGGCCCAAGTTGTGGCCATAAGTGGACCTTCTGGATCTCCCGACGGGGGCTTTGAGTCCCCTTAGGGTACGCTACGGCCATGGTCTTTCGTATAGTGAAATTTAGCTGGGGTGTCTATCTTTTGCGTCTTCAGTATAATTTGCTCGCTTTACTAAATACTCTCCAACATGTCGTTGACCCTTCAACACTCGTATGGGTAGAGACGATCCTATGTGCTAGTGGGGTGATCGTGCGGGGTAATCTGCTGGCTCTGGATAAAGTCCTGCTTGTGCTTGTGCTCTTGGGTCGGCTTCACTTAAGGTAGGTGCAGGTGCTGTTGAGCATCTGCTAGTCTAGAGTCACCCTCTATCGGAGATATTTTGCCAGGGGATCAATGGCTAACGAGGTCCGCTGCCAGCGGCGGATACGGTCTCTTGCGCCTAACTCCCTGAGCTTGCTCAGTGGGAAGTGGCGGAAGATGTGGCGTTAAATATCGTCCTCAGGGATTTTCTGGCGGTGCTCGAAAGGCCGCTGTTAGGTGCTACACTCATGGTCTTTCGTTGTGGTGAATCCTTGACTGGAGGTAGATCTTTCGCATTTAACTTAGCTTTTGCGTCTTTCTTGTCGCTCAGCCCAGCCTCCTTTCATTCCGAGATTTTTCCTCTATAGTCCTGAGTGTGTTAATCTCAGGACTCGGGGATATTTTTGCTCAATCATCAAAACACGGTCCTCTCACAGTTGAGTCTCAGAGGAATCGCAGCTTCCTCTTGGAGAGGTAGGACCTGACGGAAATGGGTGGTGCGGGCCCCATTTCACTAAGTTTTCCTTAATTTCCTATCCTGCTTCGTTTTGACTACCGTTCTTTCATTACTCATTCTTCCCCCTCTCATTTAATTCGTCACTTTTTCTTACTTCATACCATCTCTTTTCGACTCTACATTTTTCCCATTTACGCTTCTTTTCATTTATTTTAATTTTTTTTAATTTGTCCTATTCATTTCATCGGCCTACCCTTTCCTTCAGCTCTTCTATTCTCTACTTCTTTTGTTTTTCTGTTTTACGATTTCTTCCTGGCTTTCATCCATTCCTATTTCGTTCCAGTTTATATAATATTCTACTTGCAACAATGCGCATTGCAGTTACGACCGCGGTACGTATACAGTTGATATTATAATCAAAAATATTTCAAGAAGTTATAATTTTCTTTTAGATAATCAATATCAACAAAAGGTAATTTAGCTGAATTTATTGTGTCGAGTGTGAGGTGTAGCATGGTAACTTTTAGAGTGGCAACTTTTTCTATACAGTCATGAAATTTGATGGGGTGCAGAGTTATAGCTGCATGGGACTATACTGTATACTTTTTATTAAAAAAAAACCTGCCCATATAAAACGCTACATAAATATCCATGTCTTAGGGCCGGTGAGGTACCTTCGTGTTCTCGGATCATGGACACAGACCCCTTATAAATTTCTCCTTGTATTATTTATTTTCGTAAGAATCTAACACTAAACCGTTGCTGAGCAATGGCACATATATTGTAAAATCTTACTACACAATTTATTTCTCTTTTCTTATAATTTTACTTCATCCGCTGTATAGGAACAACTGATCGTGCTGTATTCTAAACAAAAACAGCATAGGGATCCAGTTTTAATTCACTGGGTTGATTAAATTAGGCAGGTAGTTCGTTAGATGACAGTTGAGTACCCTTTGAAAAGAAAGAAATAAAATAAACATATAAATAAAAGCATACGAGCACATAATTAGCAAAGATATAATATTGATTTTCATAATGTGCTTACCGTTTCATAGCTTCGATTAAGATAATGTGCAAAATGTATTGATTTCCAAACGAAAGTAATTGAACATAAATTCTCTTTCGAAGGGTAATATTTGAAATTCCGAACACACGAGTTCCCCGAATGTGGAATTGATCCTAAAGAAAGGAGTATGCATCACGGAAAGCTTACTTTAAAAAAAAATCTGTTAGCAATCAATAATTCCTATAAAATAAATTCACTGCAACTGTAGATAACTTCTGTACAAAAATTATTTTATTATAAAGAATCGTTAATAGGAAAGTTGATTCACATTTACAACAAATTGTTCTAGATGTAGTCATCGTTAAAAATAATCAATTCTGATCTATGATAAATTGAGATTTATTTTACTTGCCACACACAACGCTTAGTGTATAGAGATTTGTGACATTTTGTCACATCGTGATGGAAACGAGTAGATTTACAAAAAGTAAAATCGACTCACTAGAATATCCTTCTAAATGAACTAAGGACATAGAGAAAAGTAAAGAAAGAACGAAATGTATCCTTTACCAAATGTCAATCGGACAGAGCTTCGAATTAAATTAAATTATTGATAAACTGATTCAATACATACGATAAGGAAGCTTATAATGAAAATGCAATAATGAAAATTCTGTACTCGTATCTTTTATTTTTATTTCCATCGATCGATACTGTTCGTATATAATATACACTTATTCAGTGCCACTTTCTTCGCAGCGATCTTGGAAATACTATTATACCAAAACAAAGGATACGAATACAATGCCAAAAATTTTTCTTAAAAATATAACTCCAAGTATTTTGGAACTCGTAAGAACGCGATGAACAACATTTAGCGCGATCTTGACAAATTTTGGTCCGCGACGAACACCACCTAGCATTATTAAGCACTTGAACGACAAAATGGTACGATCATTGCGCCATTGTCTGTAAGGAGACAACATTTCCATATCGCTGCTTACGCTTTTATTGTTTTTCTTCTTCCTGTGTCGTTGTAATACTATAGAAATACGATATAGAAAGACGCAGTCCCGAGGTTCGACTGACCTAGCGCCAAATTCTCAGCGCATAGTTGATTGTGCTATTCGTGATAAAAAAAAATGGCGAATTTGGTCCTTAACTATCGCGATCCAGAGAGTCCAGAGTGTCGTTGCTCGACGAGTGCGTCAGGTCGCTCAGCTCATCCAGATGCTTCTGACGTTTCCGTACATTCCAATGTAGACATTCCGCCAGAGAATCAAACCAATCGGTTATCTGATCAGCAGCACAAATACTCGGCACTGGATATATTGAGGTTGTCACTCTTAAACTGAAAATAGAATAAGGGTATTACATAAGCATTAATATCAAGACACAACGACCTGTGTTATGGCTTACGATCAAACAAATACGTAAGTATACTTGAGATAAATAGCAGATACTTTTATACGACAGCACGTCAAATTTAATAAAAAAATTTCTTGACATCGCGTATAAAAAATGCATAACAATAGCCAGTAATTACATCAGTGAAACTGATAGGAGAAACTAATCGAACAACTATTATCAAGTGTACTTTGCATCAACGGTGTCAATGATTCGAAGAAATACTTGATGTACAATGATATGTAGACCGTAGGATAACGCTTTAAAGCGGCTGATACGCAGTAGAGTAGACAAGAGAGAATGATGATACATTGAATGATGACTGGAAGAATTCCATCACCCGAACAGCGGTCCACAGCCCACGTCTCATTCAGTGTTAGTAAAAGCGAATATTCGCCGACGAGTGGAAAGATCCATCTTAAATGGATTCATCGTTAAAAAATGAGTATGTCGAGCAGTACATGGAGAATGCACAGTGAATAGCAGAGTCAAAAAACATGGGACAAACCTGTCCCCAACGCGCAGTTCTTGCTGATTTCTACCATCGAAGGAGACGTAGGCTGTGCTGCGAGCCTTGCTGTTCGCCATTATCTGAAAATACGAATATCCAATTAGAAGGTATACTTAGTATATCATTACCTGTCCCCGTGAAAGAGTTCCTGACGATTTCTACCGTCAAACGAGACCCAAGAAGTGTTCCTGCTGTCCGGAGACACGGAAATCTAACAAACGTAAGTCGAAGATATTCATCAAAATTTTTTCGAGAATCTACGGCAATTTCATTTTATCTCATTCGCACGCACATTCGCAAACTTTATTGGGCAAGTCAAGAGGTCATACGTTAACGTGACGAATGACCAAGAAGCATGGTAACGTCGGCTGGCCAAGCACACTGATTATGAATTAAATTGGAAATTAGTCATGAAATATTTATAACATATCTTTCATGTTACAATCATACGTCTACATGAATAAATTGCCAATTAGGAGTTTTGCACGAGTCTATGATTTTTCAGACATACGCATTCAGATAATTCGACATAATAGAGCGTGCAAAAAGTTCAACGTACCTTGAGTTCAACTCCAGCAGGTACAACGATGGGTCTGAAGGATAACGAATGTGGACAAATCGGTGTAATCATAATGGCCGGTACCGACGGATGAATCATGCTTGCACCGGCTGCTACGGCGTAAGCCGTAGAACCCGTTGGTGTGCTCACTATCAAACCGTCACCCTGGACACTGGTTACGTGCTTGCCGTCGATGAAAAGGTCGATGTTCGAGAGATACGGGGACGGACCTCGATCAACTACGACTTCGTTCAGGACGAGCAAATTTGTCGGAGGTTTGGTTGGTTGGCCTTCTTCGCCTTTTCGCATTATTATGCAACGCAACCTGCTGCGCAGAGTCAAAGCTGCGTGTCCTGAAGATAGAACAAAACATGAAGAATTTTATTAACTCTCCCTTTGTGCGTGGGACTTAATCTTTTTTTTGTTTCCATCGTATAAACGGTGTGACGATCGACGATTGAAAATTTCAGTACTCCGAGATTATAAGAATACCGTGAATTTATTTCGTTTCGATCGATATCCTTTTGCGTATTAATATGAGAAAAAATATCTTTAATCACTAAAGTCATGCTGTTTATGCTTCTTGGCAGAATATCAATATTTATGGGAATTGTGAGTATTTGAGGTCGGTAATATTTATTGAGTTCTAAATTATTGGTCGTGTCAGTATTTTTCACCGAGCATTCGTGTTTTTCTTTTTTCTTTTTTCTTTTTTGATCGTGATACGTCACATTATACGGACTTTAATATGTATATGACCTATACCTGGTCCAAGGCAACAATTTCTTAATTGAAATCCACTGTACGTAGATTCACATTAAAAAATTTCGTGCGCACGTAACAGTTTCCTTTCTATTAAAAAATAATGTCTCTAAGCTCCAAATGCATACGTGTATCTCAATAACACGTGCACGTTATCATCTTCTAAATGGGACAAAAGATAGAGGAACTCGCCGTGATATCAAAAGAAGGACAAGGTATCTTGAAGATTAAGAAAAAGTGAAATTTCCGCTAAAAATTTTCAATTCGTCTCAAAGTTTTTGTCATTGATCTCCCAGATATTAATTTTAGTCGGCTAAAAGCTACAAATCAAAATACAATTGTTCTTAAAGAAAAAGAAAAAAGAATCAGCATCTGAACTCAAAGTCGGCTTACGCAATTGACTGTAAAGTCGGTAGTTAGGACTAATAATGAAAATAATATACATTTTCGTTTAGCAACATAGACGCGCCACCGTTAATATTTACAATCTCGCGACTTGGTCGATTAGACTGATCGCTTTGGAGTGATATAAAAATGATAAATAATCGAATAAAAAAAATTATTAAAAAAAATGCGATAACCCGACTGATTGTGACTAATAAACATACTACGTGCTATCGTCGCGGCAAGGATGATCTGCTGATGCTCTTCCTCTTCGTCATTCATGACTGAGGCATGTGCGACCTTTGACATTATCTCCATATCGATCTTGGTTAACTTTGTTTCTGTGCCAAATGAATTTTTTGCGGTCTTACTTGTACAACAAGATAACAAGGATGGTAAGGTTGGTGGTATTGGATTTTCTGCAGGTTTCCAACCTGAGGATGTAAAAGGGAACGGGAATAGGTGGAATTTCAATATATTGTATATTATGAAATTTGATCGATAAACTTCCAGTTATACCTAGAAATATTTTTCCTTGACTTATGCCACTGATATATCAAGATATACATAAACGCTTGAGAGAGAATTTATAAAAAAAAAAAGAGTACTCCGCGTAATTTTACTAAATTTTAATACGACGAGAATGACGTCTCACCTTCTAGAACGTTGGTCACTTGTTCCTGAAAATTGTCGAACTCAAAAGGCGTGAGGAAGCCTAATGATCCCAGATGAAAGGCCATGACCGGGGGTACAGACTGCTGAAACAGCAGACTGGCGTAGAGGAGGGTACCGTCACCGCCAAGGCACACGATGAAGTCTATACGATCCTGAATACAAGAGAATAGTGAAGGTATTAGATAGGAATTTTTTGAAAGAGCGATAAAAAAGGGAAACAAATTTACAAAATTCTTACACCAAAAGAAATATAACCAATCGGCATACCACAATATCTGAATATGAATGAATATCTTGTATCGTGCGTTTTTATTTATTCTTTTTTAATTATTAACCTTTTTAAAGTATTACCTGAAGATCATCGGTGCCGTCCCTGAAAGTCTGTAATCTGTCGCGTACCCCTTGAAACCGGGGATCTCGTGCCAGTGCCGAATCCTCCAGTACTGAGGCCTCCACGAAGACCACCATTCTTTTTTCCTAAAGCACAATAACAAGACCATCGTTAAATTCTCATTTATCACTGAGTTCGGGCATAATTCACTGTGACCGCAAAATTTTAATCGGTCATGGAAAAAGCTTACAACCTCATTATGCGTCGGTCACATAGGCGCCGCGTGATCGTAATTCGCGTTCGCGGCTAGTCTGAGACGTCACCTATCCGACACGTTTCAGCGATAACTCTAATCTCTGAACGTGACTGATTTCTGTCGAGTCCAAAAGATCCCAGCCGAATGACCGAGTGCATCTTCCCGAACAAATATAATCTCTATCGGTATTTATTAATTAAATAAATTACATAAGTACTACGAGTGCGTGGATGCGAATAAAAATCTCTAAAATTCTTATGGCAACTATACTCCCTTGATGAAAATAGCAACGAATTTTTCTTATCATAAAGCACGTCGGATATCAAGAAATCACGGATAGCTGGTCATCGAGTAAAATACGAATTCTCGGGGACTCCCATACATTGAATCTCATAAGTAAATGGCCCCTGAAAGATACACTTTACTCATGGACGAACAAAAATTTCCTGATATTTCGCTATAGTATTAAATTTCGACTGTTACTCGGATGATACAAAAACTTCATAATTGTCTATATACAAAAACCAACCAAGGAATAATTTAAGAACGTTTTGTATCTTTGATACAGATATACAGTCCATCAAGAAAGTATTCGTACTCTAGCAAGCCTTGGCATACCGTGACAAGTTATTTCGTAATAATCAAATGCAGTTCCTTGTTCATCAGTGCCATCAATAGAAGCTTGATATCCAACTCCGACTCGTTAAGAGCATAAAGGGAAAGCATAAGGGCGTATGTCCGTTGAAAAATTCTACGTCTATACACCGTTTTGCTTTTAGTGGCGCGATATCGCAACATCCTGCGACAAACGCTGACGCGAGACTCTGTAGACATGATACAATTTGCTGTACTGTAAACAGTTTAGGGAATTCCTAAAATATTAGGGGCGTCCATCAAATGGACTTTAAGGTACGAATACTTTTGTGACTGACTGTACACGCGTACAGGGTCCATCAAGAACAATAGGTAACCCGAACTCGGTTCTGTCATAAGGATCACACGAATGGACCAACTACAGTTAGGTTCGCTAGTCTTGAATTGTCCTGTACCTTCGTACAGTCATGAAAGATTTCCCATGATAATTTTCTAGATCCCGCAGCGGTTACGTCAAATGGCAACATTCCCGACAACAGATGTTCATTGAAAGAACATTTCGGGCCGTTGCGTAGGCGAAAAATAGTGTTATTGAAAGAAATGCAAGATCATGATAATAAATGATTAGGTAAATACGAATGAATCCGAGATTCAAGGCCAACGCAATCTCATCCGCCGTGATTTGTTTCTTCACTGTACAATTGAAATTCACTTATTACCTCTATCAGCCACGTGACCAGCTGAACAAACGGCGGCAGAACCGATGAGTCGCGGATCTTCTTAATGACGAGGACCGAGAGCGGTGGCTTGTACCACGTCAACCTCTGAGAGGCTGGGTCTTGGATAGTCCTGACAAAACGAATAAAAATATCATTAAACAAATCTCACGCTTCTCATCAAGCACAAATTAAAATAAGCTGCCTATAAGATCAGGGTGTCGAATTAGAATTTTGTTTTCTTCAAAAAAATTTCATTCAACGAGGCAGCTGCCGTGACTCGTATCATTGCTAAGCAAACAGAGCAGACGTATTGACCTGAATGTAATAAAAATCACGAAACTGGTGATCAACCCCACAATAATAATAAATTGATTGAGCAGTTAGCACCAAACATTAAAATAAATATAAGAAATAAAAAATGATTTATAGTAGCAAGAACGAAAAAAAGCGCGACCCTTTTCGCCAAATCGTTTCCATCGCATCGAGTCTATCTCCGTCTGTCTCTTTCTCTCTTAATGTACCATTACTATTTTTCCTCTTAAATTATATTTGATGCAATTTTCGCTCATTAAGTAAATTCATTTTCTCTCATTCTCTCATTCTCTCTCTCTCTCTCTCTCTCATTCTGTCCACCTACCTACGGACTTGTATACTATCTCATTCAATTTCATGCACGCTATATAGTGCATTAACGTAGTAAGAAAAAGTATTCCTCCAGCCACCTCGAAACGGCACCGGAGCAGCGCACAGCTAAACTTAAAAAGACACGCATTGCGAAGTTTCTTATTCGGATAATTACTTGGGAACAGTAACGAGTGTAATTTCACGGTACAATTGATGTATCCTTAGAACTAAAAGTTTCTTGCGTAAACGCATGCACGCATCAATGATCAGTCTTATGACGTTAGTCTGTCGAAGGATAAAACTTATTGGTAATAAATGTGTTTGACGGGCGGCGAAGGGCGGGGGGAGGGGGGGAGGAGGAGGAGGAGACAGAAGACCGTTTGCCGAATTGTCTTTAGTGACGTCACGGTGTTACATGTGAAACTTCAGTGTGAAAGTGTCAAGCGAACTGACACTAAGTCATTATAATCATAACGAGCCAACTCGAGGAAGACAGTGTGGGCCAAGTGTCACCGAGATGCATTATGCAATTGGATCCTTGTATCAAAGGTGCATCGATTACAGTTTTAAACGACTCATCCAATGATAAGTAAATCGTCTGACAGATATGGAGTTCAGGAGTTCAAAGAACAAGTGCCGCGGATCAGTGAATTGCATTGTGAAGTGGGTCGTGGAATAACTGAAGTTGCATGTCTAGCGCGAATAGATCCTTGATGCACTAATTTTACTCGGTCAATGAACAACGTTTTCTCCGTGAATTAAGTTTTATGTAATTTTTTCGAGCCTATTCTAATACAGTCACATGCCCCATCGTCGCAGGCACTCGTCATATCGAACCTACTTGATATATTTCAAATTGATAAGAACGTTGATAAGCTATTTGATAACGATTACGTTCTAAAGAGGCCAACTTTACTGTGGCTTTCGATGTAACGGAGTCCCCCAAAACTTTTAATTGATCACAATTGATAACTATGCTTTTACGGATACTCCTTTTGGATTTGGCTGATGCTAATATTTTCATTATTATTTATTGATATCGGTCGATCGTAATTAACGTTTTTCTTATGCGATAGTGTCGAAGCAGCCGCATTTATCACGTACGGAACGACTCGGCAAGCAGCTGTATTGATTTGTTGGATTCGTCCAATTATTCATTAGCTTCTAGACGTCTGCGTGCATCGTCCAAGGTCTTTCGCCAAGTGCATCGACCTTGCATTCCGATAAGTGCATTCGCGAAATTGATTACTTAATAGATATTACCAGGTCCTCGTCAACGGTCAATTAATAAGCTCACTATCAGTCACAACGAATCGATAACGCGGTCGAACTCTCTTCGTTATAATTTACCGCTACTAAGCGATAACTTATAGCAAATGTTCTTCTTGCGCAAACACAAATGTTCTGAATAAATATTCTTCTGGTATCAGCTAATTATTCGTTGCCTCTGCATGCTGGTCAAGATAATGGTTAACGTTGTTGTCTCATTAAATGAAATAAACAGAGAGAGAGAGAGAGAGAGAGAGAGAGAAAGAGTCTGAGACGAAATAGATTTTGCCGTGTTATCCGCTATGCTCTTTTCAGACAATTTGTTCCTTACTAAGGCGACATCCTGTATATTTTCGAAAAAAAATTTCTACAGTGCTTTCGTGTCAATATTTATAAAAGTGTCAATAGATAAGTTTAGAATTCCAAGATTAACGTCCATTTACGAAAAAGAGTTTTGGACCGACGATATAATTAAAAAAAGAAAATAAAAAAATTTCCCACTTTCATTCACTCGGTAAATTTATTTGAAACTAAAACATAGCAACTGATACTATTTGTATACCAAATAAGGCATAATGCCAATTAAGGATGTCATAATCACCCTGAAATGCAAAACTTTGAATTTGAGCTCTCTGATTCTTTTCGAGAATATATTACCGGCAACGATAATGACTTCGATTCGATAATCCAAAGTAAAAGTGCGTCAAAGGTCTGTATTGATAATTTTAATGAAGCCTGATGAACCCAGTACAAAGGTTCACGCGACACGATGCTGACAATCGAAAATATTCTCCGAAACCTTCGTTCTCTCGAGAAATAACTGAATCTTAAGAAAAACGCACCTGACAGTTCCGACCATGACGTGAACCTGGTTCGAGGGTAGCCCGTTAACTGACAAACAATCGGTCGCGCCGCGTTTTTTAACATAAAACATTACTTGCGCATGCGCATAGACCACTCGTATGTAGAATCGAGAGCCATTCTAATTATCTTAACGCATATTCAATTTCCATCGTAGCGACTCCTGCCCACTGCTCCTCTGGAGAATTTTCAATGCATATAATAAATAATGTATGAACACTGCCGTCCATTACACCAATCATTGAATTTCAATGTTTGCATTCTTATTTCGTTCTCGCCATGTGTCACTGCAGCTTCCGCTGCATCTGACTTTGCCCACAAACATTATTGTCGAGGGGACTGCCACGTGTTGCGCGTCACGTGACGTTTAATCGCGCGTTCGTTAAAGCGCCACGTGCTCGTGACTATTAAGAGGGAGTCATTGTGATTGTTTGCAAATCAGAAAAAAACGATTATCCAATTTCTACCAGGTATCTTCTTTGTCCTAAGCTTTCGTGGAAACTTTAAGACCACGTGCACCAGCCAATACATTGACTGTCTATCCTGAGACTGACGAAAATACTAACATCAGCCTTTGACCTTTGACTCGCTGAGGGTTAATGACATTCCAGCTTAATGATTTCAATGTGATACAGATATTTTGAAATGCGCATTGATATTTTTGACGTCTTAGGCCTATTCCGTATTAATGATTGTTTGCTATGCTATAATACAATTTCATCGCGCGATTAAAAATTCTCGGACACGTTTTTGGAGGCTTTAATGATTAATTGTCGCTTTGAAAAATGAGATATTAGTGAGTATGGGAAAAAAGCACGCGGCATGCCTTTCAATAAAAAATTTCTCATGTTATTCGTCTTGAGATCTGCAATATAAGATATGAAATGGACTCAGGCAATTTCAGGGCTTAAGTAGCGCGCTTAAAGACAGTGAAGTTATCAATGTTATTCACAAGAAAATATTATCTAGAGATAAGAGAATAGTTTCGAGCTTGTATTAAAATCATGCCGCTCAAGAACACCTGTCAACGCTGTACATCCTCAGCTGTGTTATCAAAATCTACGACTCGGTTTGAAAAAAAAAAAACCGAATCGAAAATCGAATACCATAACGTTACTCAGTCTAACCAAGCTTCAATAAGCTATAATTTAATGCGAAGATACAAATCAATACTTACATGACCATTGCCGAATTTTTCATAATACGTCCGCATGGCCCAAACTGCTGTATAGGACTGGGTGCATTAAGACTTCGCGTTCTCCTAAAAAAGATAAGCATCAGAAAAATATATATATATCAATACACAAAAACATCTTCGAATAATCATTTCACATTAATGATCCCGGCATTTTTTTCCCCAACGACGTAACATCTTTCGCAAAAGATAAATTCCTGCAGATCGAATATCCATACACGAAGCACGCGTCACGATTTTAATGATCTACCAGAAAGCGAAATGAGCAACGCTATAAATTTTTTAGGTCGAAAATCACATATCCCAGATATGTGTACATAGGGATATATTTTATTGTAAAATGGCAGTAGCGACCGATAATACCATATCCGCACTTCAAAGTATACGGAAGCCTTCATGAATACATAAGCGGTCGTACGTAGGTATTTGCGTCAGTTGAATAACATATACGTTGCCTTAGTCATCAGTCATTGCTCCTTAATGCGTGGAAACACTATTTTCTGTAAGTGAGGCGAGATTTCGATACCCTTAAAGCACCAAAGAACAAAATCCAAATTGGCGACTTAGTATGCATTCTCAACGCCATTAACCCCCTTCGATGATTAATGACAAAGTAATGAAAAAAAAAATTTATTTCAATAATTAAGTGAGCCAGACACCAATCAATTTAGTAGAATAAGGTCATCACCCATTTTCAAAATCTCCATTCGATGGCTTAACAACACGCTTGCGATTAAAATCGTCAAAGGATCAAATTATAGTAAATGGGCATAAAAAAAATGAGCAATCGAGCCCGACAGCGACAAATTAAATCTACCTGAGTACACGATTTCGAGGTCCGTTTCCCAACGGAAGTTTGGCAACGCCGTTCTCCAGCTGATCATGCTCGTAGCATGTATCGATGTGGCCATTGCCCGAGGTTCCACGCAATGGCGACACCTGATCTGTCATCCTACACTAGAGAGTGCCCTGACAAGAGTCCAACGAGAGAAATAGGCCTACAGCCTGAAGGTAGACTCACAGCCTACAACCAGACTTCTGGCGCCTTTCTGAAAATGCCATATATTCACGGAATATATCCAGGGTCTAATTACAGGTTTTCGCGAGATTTGAATTTTTTCTAGTTCTCGGCGAGCATTCGCGTTTTGAAAATTTTATACGTTCGTCCGTCGCGGAGAAAAGCATGTTACGTTTAATAATAATAATATCGATTTTATAATCATAATTTGCGCGGCAATCACAGCGCCGATCATCACTGAAAAACAATTGAGGACGTCAAACGCGAAGAAGCTATGCGTGGCTGTGTCGATACTTCCGTTAACTCATTAAGTCACCAAACTTACGTCGATTACGTCGCATGCGGAATGCGAGGACTTGCGCAAGAATATGGGAATCGACGAGTAAATTAGAACGCGACAGTCATCTTTTGGATATCGTGAGTATACCACGATTGCCAAGCTGTTGGAATTTTTGAGAACGACTCGACGAAAAGAGTATACCTATAGGTAGGACTAGAAAAGAATATATGTAGAATGAGATTTTTTATATTTGTATTTTTTTCTCTTGATACTGTATTCTGACTCGATTGGAAAATGCTTTATAGCTGAATATTCGATAAACGTGAGTACTGGATTTGATTTGGTTTCATTATTTTCGTGTGATTTGGATATCGATGAATATCGATCGGATATATCGTATCGGAATAATTTCGCACACCTACGCTCCTCTTGGCAAATATAATCCTCACATCATTTCTGTGTGTAATATTTTATACTTTAATTTGACTTTTTAAGTTTCACCAATACGAAATAACAGGTATTACGGTTCTCGAATAACGTCATTTTGTTCACGAAGCTTCCTTGACTATTATTTTAGTCCTGATTAATTTTCATTTGCTTTTATTCGGCTTTCCCGTTGATTAATTATAATTACACAAACATGAAGCACAGGAAGAATTCAGATTAGAGATAACAAAGTACTATCTCGAAGGTATGTATTAAACTTGAAACAGTACTTTGGAAATCTCTTCACGTAGCAAGCGTGAAGAATGTAAATATTGGAGTAAGCTATAATAGAAAGTGATAACTAACAGAATCGACAAGAGTAAATTTTGAGGTTAGAAACGCTTTTTCCATCGTCAAAACAAAAAATGAATATAAACTTAAGCTAAAAAGACACTTATTGTGAATCACGATGACGTTGCATTATTAATTAATCGATATAAATACTGATTGCATAAGCATCGAAATTGAGAGTACCATTCAAAGTTCGAGGTAAGCGCAATCATTGAGCGACATGACGTGTTAAAACTGTATAAAGAAAACATTTGGCACTGATACGATACAAAAAAAATATCGCCTAATGAACTACACAGCATGAAACAACAAATTCGAACTTTATGGACTTTCCACAAAAAGTTTCACTAAAATAATTCACAAAACAAGCGAACCTCTCAAACTAAATTACATCCTAAAAATGCCCAAAGAATCGCTCCCAAAAAAATTTATCATGAAATAAAAAGGAAAAGAGAAATATAACCTGCCTTATCGAGCATGCAATTGAAAACTGATGCTTTATATAAATTTTCAAAACAAACAACACAAGTGTTATAGCACTTATAAATCCCAGTACTAAGTTTTACGAAAAATTCAAAAACACGACACAGCCGCAACAGAGCCGAACTGCAGCGCACGAGTATCAGTCACGGTGAGACAGTGAGGTAACTCGCAAAATAGAAGGGTCCCTAGTGAGAGCCAGTCGAGCTCCAACCTGTACTAGCTCCTTGCACGCCGCATCGAAACCCTGACAATCCTCGTGGCTGATCCGTGGTCAATCGGACGGAATAACAAGTTGTACTAGCGGCGACACGTTCCGTATTACGATAACAAACGAGGCACAAGATAAAAGAGAGATCAACGCGATCGGGATGGAGCTTGATATATCATCGATGCAAAACCAGAGGCCAGACTGAACGATGCTCGCAGGCCGGGCGCACTGTCGCTCGGGAACGACCAACTGGATTGGTCAGCGTCGAGTGGAAGAGAACCAGTGACGGACGATGCGGCTCAAGGCAATTAACAAATTCCTGGTGAGGTAAACGGGCCTCAGGCCCCTTTTAGCTTTGGTTTATTTGCCGATGGTGGGGAGGGGCCTGTGTAATCTTTGTTACACCATAATCTGTGCAATGTCGAGATGTATCTGCAGCGTGCATTTATTGTTACTCGATTACCGCAGCACGAGAGTTTAGGAATGGAAGTTTGTAAAAATTGGCGCGAAATTCAAATCGCCGTTAGGCACAGCTTAGCGGGAGCATTGCCAACGAGTGGAGGAAATTGCAACAGATTTTTACGCGTTGGCCTTGGATTATTTTACATGGCGAAAGTTCTGGTAGCTACGTCCATTTGTCGTTCATGAAAACTGAAAAATTCGTGAAGCACGCCTTGAGAAATTGATAACGATTTTATTAAGATAATTGATTATCGCGAGAGATACGGTACTTGTACATTTTTCATTTAGAAATAAGTCCTAACTAACCAAAGGACATAACTTTATCGATTTCTGAGGTCATTTTTAGTTATGCTCTATAGCACGCGACTTTCTCCTCATTGATGGAGAAATCTCTACCTTGCATAGCACAAAGGACAATTCTCGACGCTTCGGCTACTTTTACACCAAATATCTGTAGTACCTGTATGCGATTAAATCTTGCTTTACAGCGGTTTACATCACTAACGAAGCGTAGCGGTCTCCGTTACAAATGCATACAATTGATTTCGAAAATTGACACGAAGTATCTTTATCAACGTCTTGTAACAACGAATAAATAATTCTAGCAGGTAATATTTATTTATCGCTGATAAGAGAAAAAAAATGTGTTCGAAGAACTTTCAATTTAGCATCAAACTAAAACAAACTTTTTTTTATGTATTACCTAAATATTTTAATAAACTGCGACGTTTGTTTTTAAGTATACAAAAAAGTGCAGACTACCCAAGAAAGATTAGGCGAGTATACGATTTTTAAAAGTTTTACTTCTAGCCTACTTCATCCACAATAGTAAACCTTGAGTTGCATATCCTATACATATTCAGGCTGCAGCACTATAGTATTTCTAAATATTGTCACGTATCGTACACTTTGCATAATAAACTATGTATTTCTGTGCATACAAGGATGCGATATTATAATTGCATCCACATACTAACGGCTCTTGTGAGAATAGACTCTTATCTCTCTTATTTATGACGCTCTTGGACTGAAAAGTTTATCCACTACAATTTCGTTCAATGTAAATGTAACACAGCAGCAGCAACAGCCGTTGCAATCAGAAGGTCCGCATGACGCACGAACTGGATACGGCACAAGTTCCATTTATTTTGTTCTTCTCTTTCTCTTTTGCATTTCTTTCTCGCATTCTTGTCTCTACGCCAGATCGGTCGCTAGACTCTTATTTGGTTGTTTTCTCATAGCGAAATGGTTTACTTGTACACGAACGACAAACTACGAGATCAACTAATCGTCTATAAGTCACGCGTGTATGGCTCAATCGCCATTTTGTGAAATTTTCCTGATTATTTTTGCGTGATTTTATTAATGTCGTAAAATTCCGGAAATACCTCCTGTTAGATCAACTAGACGTCCCCCCTCCCTCCCTCGTTTCCCCTATCGCGGCAATAATTGGCACAAATCAGTAGCAAAAAAACCACAAGGTATGTACGGCGAAAGGTTAACGCGTTCTTGTGAAGCAAAAGTGTGATAGAAGAAGAAGGAAATTAGTGAAAAATTATCGTGGATCGTATAGTTGTTCATGTGTTTATGCGAATTCAATGACTTTTTTGTAACACCTGCTTGGAATATTTGATTTCCGAAGCCTGTGCCGTAAAGCGTCCCATTTCGGAACAGAGAGGAAAAAAGTTCGCGCATGTTCACATTTCAAATATTCTATTTTCCCGCACTAGAGCTATAATTGGCGCATGCGCACTCCGAAATAATTCAATTTTGCTCACTGTAATGTGTCCCATCTCATGAGAACCTCAAAAAATATCGTGTATGGCAAGTGCAAATAGACGATATCTGACTCGTGTAATTACAGCACTCGTTTTCGGCTCGTGCCTTAAATTCCCACTGGTCGCATATCGCCTAATTTCCGCACTTGCAATACAATGTATTATTATAACATTTACCGTCGATATGTCTCAGATACGTTTTGAGGTGTGACGACTTTTACACGACGAATCACCGCCTTCTCGGTTATACCATAATTTACAGCCAACCCTGTATAATTATTTCGAAATATAGGAGCAAGACAAATAAATAAAAGTGAAATATGTAAAATTTCACTATCTTTTCTAATGTATATTTTACATAATTTAAAAAATCCATACGTTTCCATTCACTTACGATAAATAAAATACATAATGAATAATTTCGCGAAGAGCGACATTAAGGAGCTAAAAGGGAGAAATAAAAATTAAAAAATAAAAATTAATCACTCAGCCTGGAGCATGGTACTACGCACGTGGTGGCGTGAATGATTACATGCATCAAGTGCATTCAGTTTGTATGAAATCTTAATAAAATTTCTGTTGAGCGCCGTTATCCTTGGGAAATTTGTATGGACGAGTTAGTTTTCTGTAGCCGTCAGTGAATTGTCAGCGTGTATAATTAAGGATATCTTAAAAAGGTAGAAAAATCGTGCCTGTTGCACAGTCAGTCATTACCGATAACATTACTCAAAAGTAAATAATTTGCCGCGTATCGATGTCACGTGAGTCGTGTGAGTTAGTATGGCCTGATGTCTTCTCGAAGCAGACGAAAAGTTGTTCGCAAACAGGGCAGTCGTTTTAAGGATAAATCTCGATTGGGATTTAGAACGATCGATTAATGAATAAAATACCGCGAAATAGTTTTAAAAAAATAATAATAAACAAAAAGGAACAGAAATATTGTACATTCGCTATAAAGAATGAGTGTAGCAGTAACGCGATGCTAGCCGACCGAAGCAGACACTTCTAAATAAAGCAGGCCAAAAATAGATTCTACACGTGAAGGAGAGTGCGCAGTAATTTCTTTGCTCACGTTAACCTGAAACTTCCTGTCAAGAAATTAAAAGTCCTCTACCTTAATTCAGTCTCCGAATCATCCATGACACTCGTGCAGCGAACAAAATGCTCCATCCTAGCGAAGAGACACGGAACAAGGACGATTAATGTGCGCGGAGCAACTGAAAACGCGCCATGTTTTGGCGTTGAGACGCGTCGGCATCGGGTGCGGTTATTCAGGGACGCATGCGCTCCGATAATAATCAATTGAACTACTAGCCTGGAAACGTGTCTGCTGTTTTTAAAACTCAATTTTCTCTCTTCGTCCATCTAATAACTTATTTATAGTGAAACATTATTGTTTTATCTCGAAAAGAATTTTCCTCTTGTATAATAAATTCATGAAGAGCAAAGAAAATATTAATTTTCGATTAACGAATTAACGTGCTAAATGATAATACAGCGTACAACCTACAATTGTATTATGATAATAACATCGTAAAATTCAAAAGGTGTGTAGTCGTTTATTTCAAGATAACGTGAATATACTCGCAGATCACGTCAAAATTAGATTTATGGATTACTATTGCTTCTAGCCACTACCAGTGCCAGTTCACGAGTTTCAAGTGTCACCCTTTTGCCAAGATAAAATATACGTATATTGCGCAGTGCGCATGCGCATAAGAAATGCACTCTATTAAGTGTTCAGTCTTACGCAGGCATCGCTAGAGCCCAATTAGACGGCAATGCGGAAAGTCAGACAGAGGTAATAAACACGTATGCAGAGTACCGTGATGGAAATTAATAGTAGAATTCCAAATGATCGTGGCAGTGCTGTGCCTCGAAAATAATATAAGAGCATACAAAATTAATGTGAATTGCAACATATAATATTTTAACTGCAAGTACAGCGTAAACAATAAACACAACCTTATCTTTCTAAATAGAAAGCCGGTATCCTAACCACTTGTACTTATAACGCACTTGTAACAATGTGTAAAAAATATGATAAAACTTACAGAGTATAGCTCGATTGTTTTTTTGTCGAATTCAAGGTCACATCCAGACTTCATGAACGTATTATTCACTCTATGCGTACCAATCTAGCTGTACCTTAATGAGCACGTGTGGAAATTTACGTGTATGCTATCTGCGCCATCTGCATTGCATGCCGTAAGTTCTCGTTGTACATACATTAGTTTCATATGTACACATCTGCACGCGCTCGTAATCATTTGACTGCTTGATCGGCACAGAGCGAAGTCCGTTTATGATTTCAATGTGTTTTTCTTGACAGTTCGCAAACAATGAAACCCTAAGGAAATGACACGCGGCTTTCTATAAAACGACGGAAATATATGGCAAGAGAAAAGAAAAATTAAACATACTTCAGTGCGAAACACTGCACGTGCATACTTGGTAATAAAAATAGTGAAACAGAGCCACGTGTGCTTTGCTAGAGAGTTCATTGTTTTCGATCTGTCAATAAAAAAAGCACGTTGAACTCGTGGACTTAAAATTCGCATTAATTTACGATCCACCAAATGTCTAGCCAGCAAGTAATGCCGGATATAAAATTAGACTCGATCAATCGCATGGTTAGCCGAAAAACAAGAAAATATATACAAAACATTCGTCCTCGAGCAGAATTATTTTTGAGTACCATTACCACCAGAAATCGTTCACCAGATGCTGCCAGAGGGACAGGGAAAACAAAGGACAAGACACAGCAAAGAAGTTCTTCTGCTATAACGTGACACGTGTATCCATTGATTAAAATAAAGACAAGAAAAATGTCACGTCAATGCAAAGAACGAATAGAGTACATAGAAGAAGAAAAAAAGAAAAACAGATACAGGGTTTAGGAATATTGAGGAATTATTGAACGATGCAATATTCGTAGGACGGGTTGACATGTAAATAAATGTACGGATACGAATAATGAGATAAAAGAGATACGTGGGACTCACGGCCAAGTACCGGAGCGTTTCCGCCTCCGAGCTTCGGAGACCTTATCGACATCCTCGCGATCGGGAATGCCCCTCCAGTCGAGCAGCTCGCTTACGCTACGCCTTCGTGGCTTTTCCTTCGTCATTTCCATTATCCGTCCTTCTACCTCGTCGCCGACAAAAACCCCACGAGCAGAGGACCAGTCGCGCACCATGACATAATCCACTTCTTGCGACTCACTATACGAAACAACGATTCACCGCTTCTCCTATTTGATCTCCGTCGCGCGTTCACGAACTGGAACGAAGGTTGACTCACCTGGGATCATTTAATTTCGTGATTGATGAATTTTTTGAGGTCGAATACACAATACCGTGATGCCCTCTATAAATGGTTTATCCGTCAAAAAAAAAAACGATATAGAGAAAAATTAGACTACAAGAATTAGACTACAAGTGAAAGTCGATATTACGATTATGACATTTAATTGTATAAAGTTTCCCTTAAAGCTCAAAGACAATAATATTTATACAATAAAAATTTTGAACTTTGAATTCGTTAAAATTATTTGACACTCTGATCGATTGTAAAGTCAATCCGGATCCAGACTGTTTATGGGAATTCCAATATGTAATTTGGGTATTACATAAAGCACGGATCTGATAATGTAACGGGTGATAATTTTTAAGTGAAGCGTTAATACTTGGTGAGCATCATTTTAAAAGTGCCTGGCTACGCTACTCCAATCGAAGCGTCGTTTGCTTGTCAATTGAATCGGCTGCTCAATATCGCGACTCCCGTTCCTCACTTCCGGATTTACGGCTGGTCTAGCGACGCTTTCTTCTTTCGCAAGAAAGCATTAATTTCATGCACGCACGTACTCGCGGCTGCCATTTGCGACTAGAAACCTCTTTCCATAATAGATACGATTTGTAGGTACACGCGGACAACGAAAGAGACTTTACAATTTAGGATTAAACTCCTTTGCTTTTACTTTCTTATCTTATCGACTCTGCTCACTGGGAGCTCATCGTAAAAAAATCGTTCAACACACGCTGTAAACGTGAT
Organism: Trachelus iudaicus; assembly: GCA_030142595.1. Taxonomy (NCBI): domain Eukaryota; kingdom Metazoa; phylum Arthropoda; class Insecta; order Hymenoptera; family Cephidae; genus Trachelus; species Trachelus iudaicus. The sequence continues at coordinate 23,567 of JARQTH010000554.1, forward strand.
AATTTACGTTGACCTACAGACGAAAAATTAGCATGATAGGCCAACATCTAAATTTGCATACTCCTTAGATAAGTTTAAAAAGAATTTTTTTTAAATGTATATCCAATCCATCGCTTAGGATCAATTTCATACAAGATATAATAATCTTGCTAAGTGCTGATTATGAGCAGGGAATAAATTATACGTAAATTGCCATTGGATCGATGCGATAGATAAATTATACATTAAAGCAATATTGACGCAGGCATGTAAACCGCTATTGATTATTTTTCTCTGGGTACATTTAACCGCGTTCATTACAGTAGAAAAGGGTGTCACGGTATCTATTCCAATACTTTTAAATACATTAAAATAATGTTCTTATCACAAGATAAATTAACGCGCATAAAGCACTGGAGACAAACGCGTACCTTATTTTCACTTAAAACACAGTCAAGCACGTGAACTTAACTAGCGGATAAAAAGCAAAGACTTTTCTCCACTGGTTTCTTCTCTACACGCGACATCAACGCGTCGGTGGCGGCGACAACCGCAAACTACGGCTACGACTTCACTGAGAATGAGGCCTTAACCCGCGAGAAGGCGCGCTATGAGCATTTCTCTCACGTGACACGACTCGACCTATAGAATGGCGCAGGAGTGCGAGTGAGACGTTAAAATTGACGTGCCTGCTGACGGGTTAACTGTCGACTGCCACTGACCACAATATTCTCTCAGTGCTGATTCCCCACTCCGAAACGTATATATTATCGAAACGTTCTCTGATAAAGAACAAAAAAGGCCTACGTATCTATAACGGTCTTTGCGCGTCCTCTTCGTTCAATAGGGACGTATCTGTGAGGAATTGTCTAACGGGGAAAAAACCGTTTCTTAGTGCAACAAAGAGTAACGAGAGAGGAGGATGGAAGTAGGAACTGGCATAGTATACTTTTTACGATGCAATTAGAAGAAGGTTACGTTATATTAAAGTAACTTTTAGACTGCCTTTTATAGAGGCGCGGAATGCGTTGCTTTGGTTACCTATTCAAATGAGGAATGTGTCTGTTAAATATGTCGAAAATTGAAAGGAACGGACGTTACGGGTGATTGGAGATATTAATACAAATTTTGTATAATGAGATTAATTCTATTTAAATCGGAAATATTTAATTTCATGTATTTATTTGTAAAACGGATTGATCATTGGGTCGACTGTGTGCAGATTTTATTTTTATTCGTGGTTAACCTCGAAATGTTGTTTTTTGATTTTATTGCCCCGATTTTATAATATAGCATATTTATGAGGTGGGGCCCTGTTATCGTAATGTTGCGTGACGAAACGAACGTTTTCTAAAATTCGAAAGCCCACTTCGCAGCGGCGATGCTATCTCCCGTGCAGAATTCAGCAATTGCGAAACGCATCAAGAAATGCACGCGAACTCTATGGGAATTTATCATTGCCAAGCTGAGAACCGTATGCCAGGTTTTTATATTACTTGAATCATGATTGACTTATACTGTTAATTAACACTTATTAATCGACATTGGAATCGAACGACTCACGTATATGTTGCCATAACGAGAGTCAATTTACAATGCGCGTAATTCATTCTTACGATTCGCGCTATGGGATAACATGCGTATTGTATTGATGGTGTAAACGTTGATACGCAACTTTTTAACAGGCATTTTATGATCGTATTGTAATTCATATACGACATGAAACAATAAACTTGATACGATAGTGAATAAAGAAGAAAATTGTCAACAATTAATTTCCTCCAATTGAAAGATAAAAGTCGTGATATTTCAAATGGTGGTATTCATTATAAAACACTGACCTTTATATATTCTGAAAATTATGATTAATCGAAGGTTCCCTGTAAAAATAAAATCCCCGATTTCAAATACAGATGATTCAAGACTGTGGTCAGTTATAAATATCACGACGATTAAAAATTTTTTAAATCCTTCATTTGGCCAAATATATTTCGCTTAATTACCAAAGAGAATGCAAAAAAAAGCAAAATCCTTACATGAGTCATCTATACTATTTCAATAATATTTAATAGGGACACCAATAACTTTTTAACATTAAAAACTTACTGATACACAAATTCTTGAACATTCCAGGACGATTATTTCATCGAGACCAATAAAAAGTCTATATCTGAACTAAATTTAAAAAACAGTATCCTTGTACATTCAGATTGTAATTTACATTAAAAAAGTGTCTTTTACATAATTCTCGGTTGAACAATCGTCCTTTATGGTTTTCGTTCCTTTTTTTTCTAAGTTTTTATAAAAAAATATATAAACGAAATTCAAGAACTTCCGGCTGCCAATAGCAGCGATAAGGACTCTTTAACCTTTCAACCTACCACAAAACCCAGCCCGCTCCCTAACGGGAAAGACCTAGCGACCTATTTTTAGGTCAAAAAATAAGCACACCTCGAGTCTCGTTTACGTAAGACGTCGCCGCGACACGTTGTACTCAGTGTAATACATAACTGTAAACCAGTTGCACGTAATGTAATTACGGTATGAAAGTGGTGATCGAAATTTATTACAGCCACCAGAGACGTTACAAAACACAATTGACCATACGATTCCCGAAAATATTCGATAAAACGGATAATTGTCTTTCTCATTGCGATTAAATTAACGAATTGCACGTGTAACGTGCCAAAGTGTTTTTTACAGCTTTGAATAATAATAAAAACATCAAAATAGTAAACATCGCCCGTAGCTCTGTAATTATAAAAAATGGTTGATTTGTAAAACGTTATTGATGTAACGAAGCTCAAAAATGCCAATCAAGGAGAAAAGAACTTTCTACGTGACGGGAAAGTTCTATTCTTCTAAATGAGGTGCTTTCACGCGGCGATAAGATGCCATTAAATAATTGACAGATATTAATCAATTCACGTTATTAATATGACTTGCGGTTAAATGACTCCCATAGGCAAGATATTTTACTCGTAAAACTATTACAGTTGGTAAAAATGACGTAGCGCTGATAAAAAATACTGCGCTCTTTAAAACGCAACAGAGACTATTTCGTCATCTTGCCCTTCGACCTAATCATGAATATAGATGATTAGATAGAGAAAAACTGTCGGATTGGAGCATACTTTTTGCGTAAACGTAAGCCGTACGTATAAATTTTCACGATACAATTCTGCATTTGAAACTTTATACCCTCAATTAACCATGAACACATAATTGAAAATCAAGAAAGGTTGCGTGTCACAGAGTAAAATTGCTCTTTAAATATCCTACTTCCATTTATGTATACAGCTTTGCATGAAAAACAAAGAATACTGTAAATGTACGTAGAATAGACAAATATAATTATCGTATCTATTATAATATATTTCAGTAAATTTTAAATTGTGTATTGTATAGAGGAAGAGTTGCGATAGGATAATTAATTTTAGAATTCAGGAAGTAATTAGCGACCATGTACAGAACCAGGACCCTTCGCGAAGTTAATAATACGATGCAAGACGTTCCCGGATGCGAATCGGTACTTCAGGGACGCCACGTACGTCAACGAGATTTTCAATACTTGCTTAATGCGCGGCGCAAGGTTCTTTATTTAATTAAGGACGCTAATTGGTATAAGACGGATTAAGATTCAAATAGATTGCTTCATTTTGCCCCAAGAAAACCTCAGAACGCCGGAATTCGTCCAGTCAAATGGAATTAAATTTTTTTTCATATTCATTAATATATACGTACATTTGATTGCTTCAATAGATTGTGATTAATGTACATACACTTTCAATGAGAATATATCTTGTTCGTATTTGGAAATAGCACAACAATGAATCACGGCAACTTTTCTAATCGTTATGAAAAGCACGTGCGATGGTGGTGTAATGGTCAGCATAGTTGCCTTCCAAGCAGTTGATCCGGGTTCGATTCCCGGCCATCGCACACTATTTTTTTTACATTTTTATCCTACAAGTTTTGATAATTGAATCTATATACGTATTGTACATTTTTTCTGTTTCGATAAAAAAAATCTTTTATATATTAAAATAATTTAATTCTTAAAATGATTAAGTGTTAAATCATTTGAAAAAATATGAATGATTTATTTGATCTATCGAACAGACACTATATTGAATGTTCACATTCATTGAACAGAGCGTTGTCTAGTGGATTTAGATTGTAAAATTTATCAATATAGGATCATTCCACATATACACATGAGTTACACCATCAATGATTATATTATTTATATCATAAGTAATCTTCTTGTATTAAATTTGCCGATTTAACATTTTCTCTTATGTTTCATTATCTTTAATGACGAATTTCGTCGAAGGAAAACAGAGTATGCTAAGCCCCTTCCTGATTATGATTATTTAATTACACATATTTTTTTGTAATTACCAGTACGATGGTTAATATAGAGACAGCAACAAATTTCACTAGCCATGACAATAATTTGTACTAATTGTAAGTTCCACTACGGTTATCGTAAGCCATAACTATTTACTTGCATTATTAAAATTATTATCGCAACTATTAAAATTTGTTGCTGTCTCTATGTGAACTATCGCGCTGGTAATCGCAGTAAAACATATTTCCCTGTGTAATTATGTCACGCATTGAGTGTTACGTCAAGTTAGAATCAATTTAATTCTTTCTGGCCTGAATATTAATATTACAATACAGCTAGGATAATATGATCTTTATTACATGTTTGAATGTTCTAATGTTACTTTTAAAACAATTATTTATTGAAATGTTATTCTCCTTATATCAAAGAAAATTTAAATATGAAGACTGAAAGCACTGCTGGTGTAGTGGTATCATGCAAGATTCCCATTCTTGCGACCCGGGTTCGATTCCCGGGCAGTGCAGTTTTTTTTTTAAATTGCAATTGCATTTGAAGTGAAACAGTACATGACTTTTATGTTTGTCATATTGTGCATTTTATGATGTACTGATAAAAAAAAAGAACAAAAACGCATTAGAATGCTGATTGCACATATTCTTCAGTGTAAATGCGTACTGTATATAACCACAAAATGTCACGTAAATATTTTTATAATTGAGTCAAGTCGCTATCAGCAATCGATATTTTTATACTGCGTTAAAAAAATATTCCTACAAGCTGATAAGCTCGACGGGAATGTACGTACATCGAAGTAATACAATTGTATCAATAAATCAAACTGTCATTGAAATCGGCATACGATGAACAAGTATAAAATGAATTGTTAGACTTCATAAACTGCAACGTGCTGTAATTCAATAATGAACCGTATTGCGTGGCGTTTAAAAAAAATGGATTAATTACATTAAAATAAGAAAGATAAAGCATACTAACATAGATATTACGATATTACGTTATTAAGATGTGCAGTAATTGAATCTCAGTAATGTTGTCAACAGTAGAGAACATTTTTCGTTATCCTTCTCCTTTATTTTCACAAGATCGTCGACATATCGCGCGACTAAAAGCAAAGGAGCGTATACTTGCTGAAAGTCTAACGTAAATACATCCTTCTAATCACGAGGTATTATCTAGCTCATAGTGCTTGCTTAATAAGGAAGCTGTCACAAATGCATGAGTTTAGTTTCGTTTTTTTCATTTAAAAAAATTCGTCCCTAAAGGCATTAACGAGAAGAGGAAAACAATTTTTAAGTATAATAAATTCCAAATAATGAATATAACTTATGTATAACTTTTTCGTACGCATAAGTTCCAGTTACTTCAGACGTTATGTATAACTATTATAAACAGCAACTAAAACAAGAAATATAAAATACTTAGTAGAAATTTCCCTCTATAAATCCAGGACTTGTCCAGGACCCCACTGTACCTGTAAAGACCGAGCTGAGACGTCAAAAAGACATTTTCAAATAAAAATTTCTATCAGGGTAATGTCTTTGAAATTTTTGTTTTCCACAAAAATCAAATCGATTCGGAAAATCATGATCATATGCATTTTAATTGAATTACCTGCTATATATATTAGTCTCAAAATGTACCTTTGCAAACTACAGAAAATATTATCCACGCATCCACCAAAAATACGACCAATGCACATCACTAGCAACACAGAGACACAGCACAAATTTCGTACCACAATGAATATTAATAAAATAATGAAGACACGTAAATTTGTCAAGTGCCTAGAAACACCACTGGTCGACAGTAAAGTGATAGATTAAAAGTAAACTTCTATGCTGACCTGATTGTCGAGTTAGAAAATCTGTTTTTCGTAAACCACAACGTTCTGAAGAAGCCCCTCGCGCATTGCATTGCTACTGACTTTTACTTCAACACCGATTCCTTCGTCTCCCTCAACATATTGCGAAAACTTGTACGATAACGTGAACTTCGCGATAACCCTCTTATGGCTTGAGAAAAACTACAGTTATGTTTTACAAACCATTTTGTACGTCCGGTGCTACAAAAAAAAGTATGCGTGCTAGAAATTAAATTGTCATCATTCTAAGAATTAAAGCTACGAGCGCGAAAGATTAATAGATAACGGTCAGATAAAAATTTTTCTCAAAATGGTTCATACAGAGTTCTTTTTGTTTTACAAAAATATTATTTTTCAAAATTCTCAAAAAAAAAACTAACGTCACCGTATGAGTTTATAACAATGACAGTCTAAAGATGTTGCATGAATAACCATGTATATATGCTGTGAACGAATTCGTGAGAAATATTAATAGAAATGTTCAGGATAAATCAACATTAAGGTTTACTGGCAATTTTTTTAATACGTATAACGCACTTTTCAGGTCTCGAATTTTTGGTGGTTGGTGTTGGTGGCTGCTTACCTATATATATATATATATATATATATATATATATATATATATATTTAAATACATATATATGCCTGTATCGTAATATCAGGACAAGAATAGAAAGTATATGAAGTCGAGCGAATAACACGGAAAACTAGAAGATGTTTAACACACACATAATTTCCAAACAGTAAATTTGATGAGTTAATACACAACGTATACGACACACGAAGTGCTTCGTCCTTTTTTTTGTTACGTGCAGAATTATGTCAAGGATTAATCCTTATGACGAAATCAAATAAAATGAAAATTTTATAAATAAATATACCATGATAACGCAAACCGAGCATCAATTAAACCACATTCGTAAAATTAAAATAGAATAAGAACAAACTTTTCAAAAAAACAATAAACAAATTGCCCCGAATAAATCAATATATGAAAAATAAATTGTAATGTATTACATAAAAAATTAATTAAATAGTTTGAACTCAGGACATAAAACAAAATTTAATCCAACAAATATGGATAACTATACTAAAGTCTCACGTACTCTTATAGCAAGCAATTATTCACGATAATGATTATTGAAATGATAATGATTATTTAAAGCACGAATAACGTAGATAGAAGATCGTCCGAGGAGTGAATAATTTCAATAATTTTGAAAACACCTATAGTCGGACGAGAGACCTTGCGGCGTATCTTCCAATATAAAGCTTACCATACGGATAGATCCTCCATTGAATGGAAACCGCTACTACCAGATGGCGACAACGACATCGTAATCTCGAAAGGCGCGGTCCAACTGCCAAGGATCAAGATGAAGTTACGTTTCCGATGCTTTATGTGCGTCAGTATACATATATCGGTCGGTATGTATAAACTGACGTACGTAACCATAAAGTCGTGTGCGAATAAGCCAGGGCTCTGGGCTATGCACGAGAAAGTGTCCTAAGCCGCAAGGCTTAAGTCGTGTTTACAGTGAGCGCCATTAAAATACGCGTTACTCATGTACCTTGAGTAACGTACGCAAAGCAACTTTTTACTGCTTCCCGGTTTTTCCAGTTTTCACCGTGAAAACCTTTCCGGTCCTAAACAGCCACGAATCGCGGTATGAAAAATTACGGAATTCGGTGCGACATGATTTCTCATGGTTAACCGTCGCCCAGTGTAATTCGGTGGCGCCACAGTGGCGGGAATTACGAAATAGGTATATGAGGATTCGTGTCACTATAAAAGTTCCTTCGTTAACGTTCACCAATCGCGGAACATTGATCGAGAGCTGCCGAAGGTAATCGATGAATTCTTTATTTTCGCTGTGTATGATAATTGTCTGGGTAATTTTTACCCAGTCAGTCTATTACGTTATTTACGATATACAAAAACCTTGTATATACTCTTTTTTTAAATATTTCTTCTGGCTAATCGAAGATACACGTTTGCGAGTAATGCTGCGGATAATTGCGAAAGGGAATGGAATCCGCGCGTTTCGAATTTTCGCGAAGGACAGCGAGATTATTAATCCGTAGAAATAAAAGTCTTCGGTATTTATAATTAGGAGTAAACGTGTTCAAGCATTTCGATTTAATTCTAGTCTATGTGGTAATATAGTTTAATGATATATTAATAGACAATGTGAATAACAAAAGAACACAGATAATTAATTGTGTGAAGTATATAATAAAAGTAATATTTAATTAAGGCATATTACTATAGCCAGACATCTGCTATACTACTATTATCATTTATACCAATAAAATTTACATACGTGCTACCAACAGAATTTAAGAAAAAAAAACATATATATAGGTGTAGATAAGGAACAATATAGGTGGATCCAAATTAACACGGTGACCGCCATGTCACTCATATATGGGTGACAACTATACTGCCATAGGTATGGGCTGCGACGACCCCCTGAACTTGAGCCCCGGGGGAGACATACGTAATTTACGCTTGGCGGTAAGCATGTTAAGTTGTATATACAGGGTTCGTGAGCCGTAAAATTTTGGATACGTGACGGAATTTGCCAACCTACTTTGATACCGACAAGGAAACAATTCAACTCAGTACATTGCACAGCATGCAGATGGCGCTAGATACAACGTGCGCGATAGAGAATTGTATTACCTTCGCGGCTCCACAGGCTCGACAGTTAACTCACAATCAGTCCGCATGTCGCTTCAAGAAAAAAAAAGAAAGGCATTATAATACAGAACAGCATAACCTATCACTGGATCGGTCAGGGTCAAACGATCCTCAGTCATTAAATAACATAACTGAGTTTTCATCAAGCTTTGTGAACAGGCAAGAAATGTATTTGATCAGTACTAACTTGAATTAAAAACTTGTACGATCGATGTCACTGTAACAAAATGGTTAAATAGAAGCTTCGAAAAATACTCTTTAAGGATAAGGAACATTTTAATCAGTTAGATGACGAAGAATATATATTTTAAAAGTTCAAAATAGTTGTAGACGTGCAAATTTATCATGGCGACATGAGTCGTTAAATGAAATCTAAAAGTTTGATTACTTTAAGCTCTTCGTAAAGACAGTAAATAATAAATTTGCTTATTTCAAAGCTTCAGGTATAATATTATACACAAAACTCCAGTCAATACATATTGTGCACAGTTCCTCGTCATAATAATAAAATAAGTAACTTTCGAAAACAAATCGCCATGGCTAACTGATAAAAACATTAAATTTTCAGGAAGTCCCATTGCCCATGGTACTTTTCCAAAGTTAATGTGTGAATCAATGAAAATCAATGGGAAACCATTCATTACCTTTGACAAAATACCTTTGGCAATGGGACATTTTCCTACGGGATAACGTTAACTTATATTTAATCTTCGACAGTTCTCAACTCGTGCTCGCAATAGATTGTCTCACATGAAATATTATGTAACGATATCACGTTATAAAGTTTCGAAAATGCAATCATTAATGAAAATCTCATGATATAAAAATATAACTCGTCAAGATTAGAATAAAAATATTTTATTTCTAATATTTGACTAAGCTATGTATAGACTTTCACGCAATGAAATTACGAAAGGAACAATATAATATTTACTTAATATTCACTTTTATTCGTAAATCGAATGTTTGTCACTGACAGGCGATCGAAGTTCTCAGTGTCTATCGTCAAAAATTAAGTAAAATATCGAAGGCTATACATTATTGTAACTATACATTATTTGTAAGCCCCACGAATATGAGCAACATAGGTATGGATCATGTCTCTCGTAAGAAGAAATCCTTGACTTCGTTTCGAATTCTTCGAAGCCCTTCGCATACAACAGCCATTTATAATGCAGTTATTCGTACAGAGATTGATATCAGAACTGAAAGCAGTAAAGATATAGTTATAATAATAGTAAAAACTATATGCACACGTAAAAGAGAAGAGAGCCTAAGGTACGTTGAAAAATGTGCATATAAAATTATGGAATATAAATAGGATGGAAGATAATCTGCTGATGATTCACTTTATGTAAGATAATTAGCTTAATATTATAAAACAGATAATATTTTCTCTCGACCAATACCGAACTGATGCAGGAAAACTCGTGGCAAGTTTCCAGGCCTAGATCACTACTGGTATCATGATAAAACGAAGCCACTTTGCTTGCTATGTCGTTATCGGGGTCAGATCAGATGAAATCGAACGCTCCATGTGTTCCCTGTACAGACCCCAGAGGTCCATCTTCAAATTTCGAAGTAAAATATGCCTTAAGAATATTCTAAATTCCTCAATTTGGGTAAAAATCCATTTTATCGTTATTAATTGGTTACTGACATAAAATGTCCTTTTTTGGATAATATATAAGATTAATAGTTAATTATTGGTTTTATTTTTAAAAGTTAAGTAATTGATGGTTAATTTATTTATTTCTTGTTAATATGATTAAATGAATTTTTTATTGCGTTATGTCCTAATGGAATTCTAGGTTAAACAGTACAGTCGATATGACACTGACGTATGAATTCCGATTCGGATTTGGGCGGAAAGCATCAGTAGTTTATTGTTCTACTATTGAAATCTGAAGGGCATGGAACACGTTCATGACAGACAAATTTGAAAGTGTAACGCGGAGCCTTTTCGGTTTGACGGGTGAACATTATTACTATGGCAAATGGTAAAACGGTCCGATGGGACCACGAGCAGCCTTGGCACAAATCGATTAAGTAATTTGCGCGACTCGTATTCTGGTATAGCAAATATCGATGTATAACTGACTCATTGGGTCCGCCATTAAAAATAAGAAATTGGCCGTTCGTAAAATTTTTTTTGGCATTATATCATCAAGTTTTAGTGTAAGCGATACTTTCCTGATACGACAATTTCCTAATTGTTAGAAAAATATAAAGTAGTAACTATTCAGATTTCCTATGCCTTTTTCATTTTAAATATTTCGAAAGTTTTAAAAGAAAGAAAGTATTCAAAAGGGATATTATGGTCTGAATAACTATATTTATTTATATAAACCAGCTCAAAGTAATTCTACACATATCCGGTTTGTGATAACGTTTTCCTGTTGTTCTTGTCTTGATATGGATAAGAGAAACGACTTTAATGAAGGAACTAGAATTGTATTGTAAATTGTTCATCTTTAAGGAGAACATTTATCTTTCATTGTATTACATTATTTCATCGATAATTCGTACATATATAATATTATACGTACAATAAAGAGCACAAAATAAATGATATACTTATTTATATCTCTAATTTGGCGAATTGTCATTCCGCATTATGAATCAGCTATTCATACTTTATTTATTGATTCAAACTTTAATGGCGTTTATGTGCAGTTTATTTAATTTTTGTCAAAATTAATGTGCGATGGCCGGGAATCGAACCCGGATCAACTGCTTGGAAGGCAACTATGCTGACCATTACACCACCATCGCACTTGTTATGAGTTGTCTAAAATAAATACTACAGTGTAGCACCCCACGTTATATTACAGAGTTTACGACACAGAAATATAAAAGATTAACTAAATTAATTATAATTGAATGAAATTATGAGCGGAATCAAATCTTCTTAATATTAATATATTAAACTATCCGGGATTTTCATTAATCAGTGCGTGATCCTTATTTCATATTCAAATAACATTTCGACCAATAAAAGATCACATGTGTTAATCTACAAGTGACAAAATTCAAGCGTCACGATTTAGCGAGAAAAAAATTGTATTGTGCAAACTTAAGGAGTCACATATTGTGCAAGTGCTGAAGCAATTATGATAACGCAAAAACAAGCTCCATATATTTTTATAGAATTACTCTCGAGAAATTTTCCCAAATTATTATGATAAATCAATGTAACGAAGATTTATGAAAGAAAGTTTCAAACGTTGGAGCATATGTACAGTCTAGCATAAGAAATAAATGAAACAACGTGTTTTCACAGCGATAAAAAATATATAAAAAACTTTATTTACGTTCCCACCTATTTTATTCAAGTTACCTCATATAAATCTTAGCAATAGGAATAAAACACTAGATTCCAAACGAAACTGATATCTAAGACCATTTGGACCTCCAAGGAAAATCTTGGAGTGTTTAATAATTTAAATACATCTGACCTTAGATTTGACCCATATTTCCTATACGTGATATTTGTTCACAGTCTTATAATTAAAATCAGTGTCGCACTCGTATGTAGATTAATGTCAGAGGTGATGCACAAAGATTCAACTAACCTGAAGGTCTGTTGCTTATCATGCATCCTGGACACAGCATTCTTCTTAGGTTTGGCGTCGTCGAGTTTGAGGTCGACCATCGCCTTAGCCAAATGCAGATCTTTCTCGTTCATAATCACAGGTTAAATATCGTTAATTAAATTATAACGTACTAAAGATTCGCTCGCGCAGTGACAAGTCCGAGTAAAAATTCACAGATTCGTGTTAACCTCAAAGAATCGTTAGGATTCGCCACTCCATTTAGACCGTAAGACCGACAGTTGTTCACGAGAAATCCATGGACGCGAAAATCAAGTTGAAAACGATGCTTGAGACGTGACGCGAATAGCCCCCTGCTATTATTAGTCGCGAGTATTGTTGAACGAGGCTCGAGTTTAAATGGTTGGCCATTCGCGCTACTCCGGCCTACGAGACACAGAAGCGATCAGCTGACTCGTGGATATGGTAACGAACATGGCGTTTAAAGATTTGAACGTGGCTGCTTCGGTCTCGGAGTGGGACCATTCAGCATTTCTTTGACTGAATACAAAACATTAGAAGGATTATCGTGTTTATAATATTCACAAATACGCGAACTATTCTACAGTTTATACTTTCCGATCGGCCATAGTGGACAATGGTACATATGTACCTTGACTGCGGACTATCCTCAGTTTTTATATGTGCATGACTTTGCTGATCATGCGTAGAATGACGTGCGCAGTTGCAACGGACTCAAATATGAAATTCAAAAGCTGCTTAGAATTTTGAATTTAATTTTAGATTTTTATCGCTGAATATGCTTTCATCATTTTTACAATTTGCCCCTTAGATACGATCATTTTATTTTACTTTAAATGTCTTTTAATATACTATGCATGAAATAATGAAAATGATGAGTTATGCACGTCGATAGTCTTTCAAGTCGGTGATCATTTACAATAGTTTATTGCTCTGAGGTATTTATGGATGATAGTTGCGCAGGAATTTGTTTCTTTTTATCAGTGAAATCCTTCTAGCGAAATTACAAATTGTGTCAAAAGCTTTCGTTGTGCTAAGTGATAGACCCTTTACACTTATTTGAAAGTATCGCATCGAGGTCATCGATTCACGCTCACCTGCGTCACATTGCCATTTTTAGCATAAAAGAGTGATACTCAACGGCACATACTATCCTAAAACCAGTGATAACGAAATATCCTTTGGCTTAGTTATTTCTCTATAGTGAAAAACATTAAACGGGATACTTTTTTATAAAAAAATGTTTATTTATACTTTATGATAAAAAAAGCAGTACACAGTCTATCCGACTTAACATTGTAGTCTCTCTTGTACATACAATTCTAAGTATTTTGTTGCGCGTTCGCGTAAATATAAAATAATAAACGATAAAACGGTTTTCAATTGAAAATTGCGTGTAAAACCTGCAATGAATAACCCGTTTAGGTAAAATACAAAGTAGAAAAAAAGAGACAAAAAGTAATCACTCATAAGAGAAATTGCCCTAATTATTCCCAATATGCAGGGCCGTGACTATGCATAAGAATGCAATAGAAATGAATATGGTGCCTCCTGCAATATAAGTAATTTTACTCGTTTCCAAACTTACAGTAAGCTCTATACGTCTAACTTCAATACTTCCCATCCATGGTATTAATAATAAACGCCTTTTTCTAATGAATTATTATGCACGTTTATGCGGTTTCTCTTAAACATCCTTAAGTCTAATTGGTAGCTTAGAGCTTCAAGTATTTATGATTATGCAGGCAAAAAATGCACGGTGCCAAGTCGAATACGACGATTCGACGACAAATTCTAAAAATATGATTTATGCTCTTAACCTATGCACAATAAATATACTTTTCTTTTTAATTATCCTCAATATGCTTTTGCCAGCCAGATGGCTCTTGTGAAGCATCCTTAAGACAAAACCTAGAACGATACAGCCGTGCCCTTTTCGAGATCTTATAAAACGGACAGATGCAGACAAACAAATAACAATCATTCTGCAACGTTGCAAGTAGCGGATCGATCCTACGTCTAACCATCGTAAATACCAACAACACATTTTGAACGTAGCTGTATCTTATAAAAAAAAAGATGTTCGCATGATTAAAAATAATTCATGCAAAGTCGAATCTAGACGTTTCATAATTAACTTTTCATGGGTGACTACTATTCGCGATAAAATACACGTACTTTATAAGATTAACGTGAATTATTAAATATTTTTGTAGAATCTAAAAATATCATATACTGAATATGTGTAGAGGGCTCTGGTAGCGGGCATCATGGTGTTGTCATGAAATTAAAATATCGGATAATCGAGATTATTTCTTGATACAAACTTGTTTATGCGAGTGTTTAATCGTAACGACTTCAAAAGACACTAAACAGTCTTCCAATTTAACAAACATTGTTTCTAAAGAGACCACTCGCTTGCGCTCTGATCACTCGATTCGTTACTTGGAAATGGAAAATTTCAGCCTGAATAAACATGTAAATATGTATTCGCAATAACAGGACATATAAAACCAATCAGCCGTTGGGCACACATTAAAATGACTCTCGTGAGTAGCTGAAGAATTTTGTCGCACGATTTAAGAATAATTTTCATGACATCTCCAAAAAATTAATCGTTCACGTGGGCCATGAATTTTCGGATTATGCAGAACAATATATTCACTTGAATGTTAAGTGGAAGCAACAAACTTTCCAAGTTGTCCGCCTACTTAACACAGAGGCGACGCGACGCCAACAGTATACTCCAATACCCTGGCCTACCTGGCCATATTCCAAAAGTCCAAAGAGCAATATTTCGAAATCCAAAAGGATTCTAGAACAAAGTCATTATCGCGTAACAATTCATCCATAGCATCGTCATTTAAAATTCGTAGTATCATCAAAAGTGATTTTCCAATGTTTCCTCTAGAACGAAAATATTATGTATATCCAGACGCTTATTCAAATTTTGTAAGAAATTTTTTCCACGATATTGCATCATTCCGAAGCTCTTCCTCCTTGCTATGAATCATACGTTGCATCATCCTTGTAACGATCAGTGCTGCTGAACGAGCGTAGGACCGTTTCCAGGATTACGCCAGGGATCCGGAATATCATAATGCGCTGGCACAGTGAGTAGAGCATCATCGGCAGTTCTATTGGGACTGCAATTCTTCGGTTTTGTCCTGGTTGTATTGACGCATTCAATTGGCAGTTTAATGAACTCCAGTTTATAATTGTATCCCTGGCTGGTAATACGTATAATAGTGTGCAGTGGAACTTCCATATACGGCAGTTCCTCTGGAGTCTTATCCATGAAGAAACCCAAGATACAACGTAGCACAGCCTGATGTGACACAACCAAAATGTTGTTTGCTTGTTGTAATTCCGCAATTACTGACTCGACGCGTTGCATTATATCAATGTAACTTTCGCCCCATGGATAACGATATCGCAGTTTATCCTGATCGCGCCATGCGAATTCCTAAAACAGAAGTACAACGGAACGTTAAATTGAATTAAAGTAAAAAGCTTCTTTATCAGATATAAATCTAACGTATGAAGCGTGAGAAAAAAAATTTTGACTCTTCACTAATTTCTCTCAATCTACTAATCGAAATGCATCTAATATTATTGTACAAGCCATATCCCATCTGTCTTTCGTCGTAAGCAACAATAAATCTACGTATCTTAACAATTAGTGTTGCCATATTAAATGATCTTCAACACCTGCGATGAGGCTTCAAATAAGGTTACGTTCTCTATCGTGTTTGTCTATCCGAAATAAAAATATTTAACGTTCCCAATATCTATCGTAGGAAACTAATTACCTGGGGATACTGTTCTTGCATCTCCTCATAGGAAAGACCTTCGCAGACTCCAGCATCGAGCTCATTGAGCGCTGCAACGTGTTCCTGCGGTGCCTCGACACCTCTGGCCGTGGCTATAGTTCTGCGCAAGCGACTTGTCAGCACACGAAGGTCCGGAATATGCATGGAATTTATTCGCGACGCTAAAGCCTGAGCATAGCGTTCACCACGGGCGCTGAGTACAGCATCGCCTCCGATCCTGCCAAGGACGTTGTACTCGCTTTCCCCATGCTACACGAAAAAGGTTCAACAGATCAAAAAATACCCTGGAGAAAATTACAACAAAATGAAAATGAATGGATCGAGAAAGCAATTCCACTATATTATTGAAACTATAGTAAACTAAATAACTGTAACCTTAAATATATGACAATACTAAATACCCACGTGAGCTTACCCGTGAAAAATACAGTGTATGAGGCTTCAGAGCAATGCTTCCTAGAATACCAAGGGCATGGGTCTCGACGTGACCGGTAACGTTGTGAGCATTGATCTCCATAGTAGCAGTATCGATCTTAATCTTCGAAAAAGTCTTCTCATGCATGGGTTCATAAGCTTGGACATAATGAGCTACTTTGAGACGAATGTCTTCGATCGCAGCTGTTGGATCCATGCCGGCGTAATCCGTGCTGTTTTTCACGATTTCCTCATAATTTTGCTCGAGTACAGCTGGGTCATCGCAGACGCATTCGATGAACAGTACGCGGTATCCAAGCTGACCGTAAAAATAGTCAAAGACCTCGACGCGCTGCTCATGGGTAATTAATGTTGCGTCGAGAACCTTCGGGGCGAAAAATAAAATGATTCGTTATGATAATGACACTTACGAACGTCCCTAAAACTATTAAGTCTTAACCAAATGGATTTTCCTGATACTTACAGCTACCGTATTACCAGAAGCGAGCCAGGCTGCGCAATCGTGTATTGCATCCCTTCGCGCAAGGGCTCGTAGCCCTGAGTTTGCAGCGTGATCCGGTTGAAAGAGTTCATGAGATGCATAAAGTTCCAGTCTTTTTCTTCTGTAGTCACTAACTCGCATCACTGGAATCATTAAAATGTGATTATTCAAAGTATGAACGAATGCAATGCTAAAGTATGAATATAATTATACCGTTCTAACAATATATTACGTATGAAAATGATGAAATGCAGTTTACGCGTTTGTTTTCTAAAGATATGCGAGTTTCTTTTTCATACATTTTCTTTCTAAACATCTATTCATTTCAGTTACTGCATGTAACGTTCCAGAGTCTGTATCACGGTTCGTGGAGGTATATTATGTAACTAAAAGAGGTGTGACAGTACAACTGCAGTGAGTTGGGTCACTATAAACGATCCATAGATAAATATATATATATATATATATATTTCTTTCACAAGACCAAAATAGATCAATCAGAAACGCGGAAGAAAAATACTTATTGAAAGTTGACAAACTAACTAGGACAAGGATATTATTAATTCCGTTAATTTTAAATGAAAACACCTTTCACTTTTCACTTGCAAGAAAAACGTACCTTTGGCTGATTCGCCGCTCCAGTTCAATCTGCGTGCCAGATTTATAGCGATCTGACTTTTTCCACGTGCTGGAAGGCCGGTAGTGGCAATGACCACTCCGGCGAACTTTCGAGGCGGCTTTATTATTCCGGAAGTCCTTACTGTCATCTCCTGACTTGGGTCTGCAAAATAAAATAAATGACGCGTAAGACAATGAACATGAGTCGCTGATCTCAGATAATAGACAAAACTGAATCACAGTCGTAGTTAATTAGTTGAACGTTGGATAACAGTAAGGGGCAAAAATGATTGATAATGATACGCGAAAGATAATTAAAATAATCCAAATCCTTATGTATAATAATTTTTTACATTATTATCGTATTTGATATCGTATCTTTGTTATTATTGTCTATCCCGCCCTAATGTTTTCAGTAGGATTAGTACTGATTATCAAATGTATGACTAAGCGCGATGGATCAAATGAAGAAAGAAAATGTGCTAATTAACACGGACACAGCTGATTCGGGTCTGATTAATGCAAGCGAGGCAAAAAAACTGAGATACCTTAAACGTACAAAAATAGTCGCGCGACTTTCATAACCACGTGATAAGTTGCCCCAATCGCAAGTAAACAGATTACGATACGAATTAATACGTGTCTATAGATTAATATTTCATATCAACGTGCAGAAACTGTCAATCAGCGAAAATGAATTCGAGGCCTTGGACGTTTCTTAATTACACCGATTGCCATGGTTGCGATAAATATAGGAAACCTTGCATCATGTTGATAATCATATATCTTATCGGAATTCTTAAAGTCCCTCTAAAAAGCTCCTACAGGCTTTCATAAAGTAATTTGTTTATCTGCGCATGATTTATACTCTTTGCTCCATTTTTTTTAATCAATGGGACATATGCAACACGAAACGGACAAACTAGTGGAAATATTAACATCATCCCGATTCGAAGCTCGTGATATGATTTGGTAATTTGCAAAAGTTTAATGAACGCCCTTTTTTTTCAATTTTACTTTTCAACTCACAGCACTATCTATCCTTGTGTTCAATTGTATTTATTATAAATACAGAATTTAAGGATCAGATCATCAATACTTTTATATAATTAATATAGTTAGTATGAGAATCGAATACAATTTACGTGATAACCAAATCCTTAAGGGGCTTGGCTGCCTCTGGCAACCATGTTGGAAAACATTGAAAGTTCATATGGCGGATATTCAGCAATATCTCATTCATATATCGTATAATAAATATATATGAAAATGTAATGTCAAGAATTTTTTACTTTGAGGTTAAGTGCGCCTAATGTGAAGAAGTACAAGTTTTAATCTAACCTCGAATAATTTAAGTTTTTCCTGCTGTGATATTGAAATGCGACTCGTGTCAAACTTTGCCACTTTATTTTGCAAAACATGAAATTTTTCCTCAATTGCTCGTGACGCGTCACTTCGGCAGCAGGAAATCTGTCTAAGAATAACAGTCATTTTTGTCATATCCTACTTACTATGATACACCATGAAACCTCGTAATTTCGTAAAATTCCTTACGTAAGTCATTCAATTTTCCAACTTTGTGCCGGATATAATCGATATCAAATAATTTTACAATGTATAGCCTCGAAGTTCATAAATCGATGAAGCATTTAACACTGCAGTTATAGATATAAATAACTTCTCCCAATCTTTATTGATCATTAACTGAAACCCGCTCCAATGATAATAGCTCAATCAATATGATTCTTGAACTCTTGTAAAAAAAAGTATTTATTATAAAAAGGTAAAAAATCTTACCAATGACGCACATCTCGACAGTTAATTAACGTATCGCGTGTGTGAAGCTTCCCCGACGGACACGTGCGAGTAAAGCGAATGCTTGTTATGGACTGATGCCACGTTAACTATAACCGATGACCTTATATTTAGAGTCCGTGTTTTCTTTGGCCGACGACCTAACGCCTGACAGTCGTACGTCAGCTTACACCTAGTCAGCCGTCGGCCAAAAGGGAGGCTGACGTAAGCACGTGTTTCCTATTGATTCCCGATGCCGTTTTTCCTTTCACAAAGGGTCCGATCCGATTGAATATTTCTCCACTTTTTATATTTTCGATTACTCAGCGAATATCCAAAAGTCGAATGACAGTACAATATGACCTTTCTGAATAGTTGAGTAATTTTCCATTCGATTTTTAATAAAATCTTCTAAAGTTCAACAGCATTATATTTGTCTACGTCGCTGCACTAACGTCCACTACTCAACAGATTTACATATATTTAATAAATAGCGTAAAATTGGAAATACCACTTTTGAAAATTCGAAAATCAAATTCACAAGATAACGCGACACGTTAATCAGAGAAATACAAAAGACACTTTCGCTTTGGTATTTTTCACGCGACTGCCTACAGACAAGCGTCTTGGTATAGATATGAGGACATAACCTTATCTAGGCTCTTATCTAACCCCACGTGCACCAAGCAAACACAGCGGTTTATATGCCGTCATGATATAATTAGGACGGATGTTCTACAATTTTCATGATAATAATTGAAGATCAATAAACTGCAGTAGAACCGTGGAGTTATATAAGATTAGAACGTCGAGTCTGAATTAGACGATATAAAACCAAAAGCTCTGCTACTTTAAACTAAGATTATTCTAGATAACAACTTAGACAGTATTAAGTCTTGTACGCAAAATAAAGAAGATAAGTATTAACAAAATTAATGTTGCAAATATCTTATCGGCGAAAGTTTAGAATCTAAATACAATGATCATATGAAAATAGAGGTTATACATAAATTCATTGACTCCGATCGAACACGTTTAAGTTGACTTATGAATAACGAACAATAGAATCATTTTTAATCGTGTGACTTCTGCTCCTAGTAGTGTAAGCCGTACGAAGCGTATATCACTTCCCTGCTTGCTGGGACTTTTGCGTTGGCAGCACTGCTTGCTATTATTTTCAGTTTTATCATTCAAGTCCCTAGCCATAAGAAACACGAGGTGATTACTTTCTTTGTATCGCTGACACATTGTTACCCTTTAGACGCCTGCCTGGAATGTGACAAGCACATTGTATAATATAATCTAAATAACAATAATAATTTCGGTCTGGTAAAGGAGAGAGTGCGCTTTGCAAAGTTTGACTGGCGCAAGGCAGAATGTTTTGTCTGATTGTGAGAATAACGGGTCATAATCCCCAGACTCCTGAAGAGGAAGAGCCAATCAAAATGAAGTATTGGACGAACTGCGCCTCAGTCAAGTGGCAGCACAGTCACGGAATGGACGACAAGATCGTGCCGCGTCGCTTCGTAACGTGAAAAGATCTTTGTAGAAATTACTTTACCATTACGAACAGCTCCGTATGATAATAGAAGAGTGAGAGATTAGAAGGTCATTCGTCGTATAATTAACAGGCAAAGTGAAGTGTTGCAGACACCTATAGCTACGGATCTAACGCTTTCGAGAACAAAGAAACATGTAAGATTTTGAGGGGCAGGGAAAAAGTAAATACGGAATAACTGTACGGTATAAAATTTATTTGCCATTTTCAAAATTCATTGATGACTTGGGATTTCAATGACCTCGTTCAAGCTAGCATTGATAAACTGTCATTTCGCGTTCTGTAAATCAACAAAGATTCTCAGGAACAAATTTTAATAAGATGTACCCCTGGCCCTTACAGATCTGTAAGTAAAATTTGTCCCATTAATTTATAAACTAGTATACTAATGCCGAATTCAATGCTCCATCTCGTAATGGGATATATTGGTAGTTTTTCGCAAAATCAGTAATGCAAATAATGTTTTATTGATCTCTTTTTGCAGCCTTTAAATATCCTCTAATTTCCATGCACTATGCTCTCGTGTTTTGCCTTTTTATTTGAATTGAGCGCGTGGTGGTACTACCATGAATTCGAACCAGCACTGCCACAAGAACAAAAAATAAAGAGCGTTAAATTCGACAATAGGGCATTAAAGAAGCCATTAACCATGATATAGCTTTTTATCGCATCTTTCTGTGTGACTGTACTAGCTTGACCGGGGTTGATGACCAGGTTTAACGTACATAACAGAAAACGTACAAGTTTTTATTAAAGGTTTTTTCTTCGTAAAAGGTTCTATATTAAGTATTGTAGCTTATAAATACCTATATTGTATTATTGGATAAATGGCATCACAGATGAAAGCAGTTCTGATTAGCCACGCGTCCTATTCTACGGCAAAACATTTTTCACCAACCGACCCATTAATTAATAATTAACTTGAGAACGGTAATGATAATAAAGTGTCTTGTAAATGACCATTACTTACTATTCTACGCTATTTTTCACTCATTTTACATTCTACCTGAGTTTCGCTGCTAATCATTACTGTTTTCTTTCCATCCATCTATATGGATAAACTATGTGAATACATGTTATGTTTCCGTGGAATGCCAATATTTTACTGAATAAGAAGTATCAATATTTTGACGAAATAATACAAAATTAAGCTTAATACGGTTATTCGCACGGTTGCTCAAAATTTTCTCGCAGCGAAAGTTGTTACTTTGCACAAATGCGCCATATAACTATGACTTAGAACTGGCAGGAGACTCTAGCTTGAATATGCAGGATATTGTGAAACAACAGGATTCCAATTGTTTTCTCATTTTTTTCTGCTCCATAAAGTTAACAATATATTCTGATGAACAATGTTTATTCGTAACATGCTTATTTAAAAATAACGTTGAGATCGTTATACAGGGTGAAGTGAAAATCTTGGTATGTATAATTGGAAGCAGGGTGATTCATGATGGGAATCAAAACACGATAGGAATTGCAAAATGAAATTTTTTCTCCATCAGATTTCATTTCTGAGAAAGTACGCTGTAGAAAATTAAGCCAATATCGCTGTTCCTAATGTTGTACCACCAGTGGCCTCAATTACACCTACTCCTCAATTGTTGTTATGACCTCGAATTATATAGAAGGCTCTAGTTTTTAAAATTTATAATGCAAACGAAGGCCACATAACAGCTTTAAAGTTTCTCCCGCTTCTCACGCCAATTGTAAAGGAAATTATTTTCACGGTATATGACAAAATAAACGCAAACAACTACATAGCCCGTTTTATTTATAAAAATTGATCAATCACTACAATTTCTTAAATGGAAAAAAAAAGAACGATTCTTAGACACGACCTACGATACTCCGTGAAAAACGGTTTGTGCAATCGTTATCGCAAATAGGGATATGTACTTGTGCACGCAAATATTTTTATTCAACGTTTCGATGAAACTACCGAACCACCTGAGTCAAAGAATTATTAAAATTTTCGAAAGATTTGAAGTTTGAAAAACATATGACATTTGTAAATATCTAACAGATAGAGTTTCGAATAATCGTTTCACGTAATTAATTTTCTTTGTCCCTGCCTCAAAATCCGTGTCCTTCAATATTCCATTTTCCGTTATCACCTCACAACAATACGTGGGCGTGCTGTATAAATTTGTTATCGCAAAAAAGAACTTGAACACGATATACGCATACGTGCCTGCGTGCACGAAAATTCTGGCCGAATGATTAAGTCACTTACATTGAATTTAGCCCGCAAGCTTGCTGTTGCCAAAATGGCGCTTGTGCAAAATTCATTATTTACGAGCTCAAGTATATAAATGGAGTATTCCTTACGAAAAACAAGTTTATGTCTAAATTTACGAAAGATGCCCCAAAAAAATCGAAAATTTTTGAATCAAAGCGAAATAAACATCCGCAGTTGCGGTAGGTACTCTAGTAGAGTCGGAAAAGAAATAGGAATATTTTCTTACGCCATTGCATGGGGGACATACGATACTTTCCAAACGTTGTTCGACGATTTACATATACACGCGGGGCATATTATGGCTACAGGCCTCGAAAGTAGTCGCCGTGCCATTGGTCGAGGCAGGAGGGCGCGGTCGATCCTACAGCTGACTAAAATCTTCTGCCTACGTCATATCCGCGCCTTGAATAAAGACGAAGCTACTACAGCCTGTGTTTACAAACGGTACATGCACAGCATAACGTCGCTGCTTAAGCGAGCTTGTTCGCCATTTTCACGACTCGCTATGCGATATGGATGGCAATAAAGACGAGCGTCGAGGTTCCATATTGTCAGATGCGTTCTTAAATAAGCAGACAAGATCTTTCTTACGTACTAAAATACCCAATAAAATCAGAATCGTGAAATAACAAGCAAGTTTTACATCCGTTTGTATCACTAAATTACGAATCTCTTTTTGAATTCTTGTTAAACTTAAAATATTGTTATATTTGTATTAGTATTTTAGGATATTCAGAAATTTTTTTTATGTAGGTCATACGTGGCAGAAGAAAAAATATTGACATTGGGTTGGGACATGACAATTTAGTCACATATTTTTATTCAACTTACTAGAATTTTCTTTCTATTACTTTGCGATTTGTTGATATCCAATACTAAAATTGAGGCCCTAACAATTACGCTTGACGCATTCTGTTGCTCCTTGCCCCTCCAAAACCGGCTCTTTCCTCCCTTTCATATTTCACAGATGGTAAGTATTTATACATCGTCGACCAATTCTCTCAAGGACTTCTAGGGCCCCAAACGAATACACGCTTAATACTCTCACACAGATGTTTTTTACGATATTAATCTAGAAATTCTCCAAAACACTAGTAACATTGTCTATTATAAGCAACGAATTGACTGAAAATATTGTATCAGTCGGTCCATTTGATTTTTAGGGTGAAGCCACCTTCGGGTGGTGTAATATTGCTGTATAACCCTATATATCACCGGATACACTAATTTTCAGAGATATATCCAGAAACAGATATAGAATCTCTGTGTACGTAGAAAATTGAAGAAACGAATCAAAGAGCAGGAATACCAGAAGCACATGTCGAATGTGTGTTAACTTTGCAGGATCACTTCGGAGCCAGCAATTGATGTGCAAGTATTCGACGAAATAATAAAGCGCAAAAGCTTCTGGACCAAATCTTGAGACGCAGGAAGATCAAAGACAGTACACGCAAGAACATTTTTTAAAGACAGAAGAAAAATGATGCCCACGTATCGATATCGTAGTCCATCAAGTATCGGCCGTCAAACATTTCAGTAATAAATAGTAATATCGATCGAGTACTACACAAATTCATGACAACAATGAAAAATGTGTCCGTGCAAATATCAGACACACCAATGCGATTAGATGAGCACAAACGTGACCATGAGAAAGGCAGTCTTGTCAAAACACACATATAACTGCTCCAAAGTATGTTTATCGAGTATCTAACAAGGAACACCTAAAAATCATCTGAAGACAGACTTTTGTTGTGCAGGAAATACCTGATGAAATGACAGGAAATCCAAATTTAAATATACCTAAGAGTAAGGCATTGAGGCAGAAGGCTCGCCCTAAGATTATTATATTATCGATTGTATCTGGCACGGTTTCTTACCTTGACGATTCTCTTCAGCGCTGGGAGCCATGACTCTGCTCGTTTTGACAATGTTTCTGGTAGAATTCGAAGTGACGGCAACCTCGTGAAGTATACCAGCATGTAAAGCGAATCTTCTAACCGCTAAACAATAACCCAATAGCGGAGCGGCAAGCAAATCGAGGCAGGCTGCAACCCAGGGCATAACAAAGGTCCTGACCTGAAGTCTTGAGCCTTCGAGGCCCCCTGTATTCCTGCGTCCCGAGGACGATTTAAAAGCTTCAAAAGAAAACTGTCAACACCTGGTTTAGCCCAGCGAACAAGAGCCCTCTACTATCTTTGAGAATAGTACGCTCTGGGTGTTAATTCCACCAGTGCCGTGTGTCTCCTTTGCTAAAGTTCTTCGGAAAAATGGTCACTGCTTGTGTGCCGTATGATGGATAAAAGATCCTCCCTCATGCCAATTTGCTTGATCCTCACTTCCGGAGCCAGTTTGCGGGCTTCTAATCCAAGCAACAAAATTTGAACTTTTCTTACTTTGGTGGGTACTCCAGACCCACGGTTTACATAGTAACTTCCTTCCTTTTCTGTTCTCTACGTCGTGCTTTTAATAATTTGGCTTTCTTCTCACTCTTATTTTCTCTCTCTGCGTGGTGTTCTTCGTACACTATTCGTGTTTTACGTTGATTGTCTTCTTTCAATTATTTTTCCTTTATTTTATGCTTCTCCGTATTTTTCTCTTTCCCGAATTTCTTATTTCTAAGAAGCACGGCTCAGCTATTTTTACACGGTATACTCTATTTTTGTAGTAGCTTTCGTTCCGTAGAAACTGACTCTGCCACGTCACCCGTATCACCATGTATTTCCACTTTTCCTTGGCGCAATAATATATTTATTGAGGTGATATGAACTTTCAAGTTTCCCTTTGTTTACATCGACCGTAAACCTTTTTTTTTATTTCC
The DNA here is from genome assembly GCA_030142595.1 of Trachelus iudaicus. Classification (NCBI taxonomy): domain Eukaryota; kingdom Metazoa; phylum Arthropoda; class Insecta; order Hymenoptera; family Cephidae; genus Trachelus; species Trachelus iudaicus. Next base: position 49,840 of record JARQTH010000554.1, read on the forward strand.
TTTTGTCACACGCCACGGAGAACCGTTAAGCTCGATGACGAACTATGAACTGGTTGGCGTCTGACCCCGCGTCTCCTTTTAGCATCGACCCGTCCGGGTCTATCCCTACCACTCGACCAATCGTGAGCCGTCGTATTTACCGAACCACCAATGGCGGCATGGCACCTGCACGCGATGGTCCATTTGTTAACGTTGAAAATCTGAGACCTTGCTACAAAAAACTATCATGTATTCATTCAAACATGTCCTATCGTAAGAGTACGTTAAAATTATACGACTGTATAGATAGAACCTTCTTTACTATATTTAGTGTACTAAAATTCTTAGCAATTTAATTTTTGAATTTCCCGGTAATAAAATCAATAAGAATGCCCATATATTGAACTTTATACATATGCATATTACAGACGTTTCCCTCTGTAACCTTGGGGCGGTAATTGAACGTCTTGTGCTGGGAGTTATCCAATTAGATGATATCGAAAAAGGAATGCGTTGTTTAATGATTTCTCTGGAAAAACATTATTTACGAAATAACAGCAGAGACGGAACTTGAAAAATCCCGAAGAACTGACCGAGTTCGTTTGACGTTTTTCCTCGTTTCTCGTAGACTTTATGATACTTTTACATCGCATCGTGTATCAAAGTCCAGCAGGCCACGTGCTGCTTAACTTTTTTATTTATATTCTCTTGACTCTCGTAGTAGGCGTAGCCATAAGTCTTCGGTGAATCTTAGCGATAATAGGCACAGCGTCACTGTAAAGTGCAGTAAAAATTTGATTTTATAAAATAATAATTGCTTAGCAATCGATAGCTCATTTCTTAATATTTTCGACATTTTCCTCCTTGTTAAGTTCTTTTTCTTGTGTTGTTAAGTGCCGCACGGTACTGAAACATTCAGATTGTTCAAGATTTGTATTCGTCAAATAAATATTTCTTGAGTCTTTCGTCATTCGTATTATACGTTCTATCGAAATCCACTTTTACGGAATTACCAAATCGTCACAATCAATTACAAGGTTAAATTTCTCTATTGTACTGGATTTTCCCATGAACATTTCCAACCAGTTTCTTGGAACATTCGCGTTAAAAGCCACAGAAGGCTGGCAACATTTAAACTAGTTAAAATTTTGTTTGCTTCCTCATAGAGGAAGTTTTGTGACAGTGGAAAATTTGTTTGTCGAGATTTTCATGTCACCATGTTCAGAATGTGCCAAATCGTTGAGAAAATACGTTTGGAGAAAATGTCCGGATGTATGTGTGTGTATGTGTAATGGCCTCCTAAAATTCAAACGTCTATAACTCGAGAACGGTTTTAGCTACAGCCCCAAACTTTGCAGGCATGTGCAGATCTTTAATACCATCATTGACTATAATTTTCGTCATGATTCAAGCTGCGGCTCGGATTTTATGTCGTTTTAAAATTCTCCAAAAAAGGACGTTATCACTCTAGCGATCGCAAATTTTGTGATAATCGTCTAAATAGTTCTTGACAAAGACATTTGTATCCAAGGTTGGTTGGTATTGCATTTGGGCCGAATTCATCGAGAAGTTTTTTATTTTATATTTTGAATTTTTCGAAAAATTAAATTTATCAATAGAACTCCCATCAACTTTGACCGATTGAGCTCCAATTTTCCAAAAGTATAGATCATTTAGCCGTGATATGTCTCAAATTTGGCGGAGATCGGCAAAACGGATCTGATTATACATATATTCAAGTTTTTGAATTTCAGCCGATTCAAAAATATCAGGCCAGAAGAGATCATGCAAGATATTATCCCATCTTTTATCGTCACAAGAATTTGTAAACGTTAAAGTTTGTACGCTTACTTATGTTTACAAGACAAATACATTATTAACATTATACAATGTTCCACATTGGCTCATATTTGTGCTTATTTCATACTATACATGCATGCACAGAGTGCGCGTTGAGCAGAATAGGCTGAATCTTTAAAAAGAAAGTTTGATAAATCGTTCGTTGTCCTGTGGCTATTTGAATTTTGGGATAATAATTGTTCCTAAACACTTTAGTTCGTACATGATTTATCGAACACAAGTACATATATGCTGTAACGTGGCGTCCGCCGGACGGCCAGTTACATAAAAAAATAAGGGCACGAAAAGCCGTATCGCCAGCGAAAGCCGCCGAGAGAATGCCCACGACGCTGGTAATTTACGGCGAGGGGAAGTCGGGGAGAGAAACCGACAGCGTTGAGCCCTAAGATCGGGCGGGCTCGGGTAAGATCGGCGCCGCCCGAAGACTGACGGGCTGTGAGCGCGGAAAAACAAACAACGGATCGAGGCGAGAGCTACCGCACAAATTCGAGCGAACTGGGGATTCTTCCAGAATCCTTCGGCAGGAGGCCGAAAAGGGGGCCCACTTTGTTTTGAACCGTGTAACGGGAATACCGAAATTTGAATAACTTTATTGCGAGTTAGAGTTTTGGAGTTTTTTGGTGCACGGTAGTGATATTTGGTGAGATATTGAATTTTGACGACTTGGCTTTCCTCTGGACGTGATTTCGACTTGAATAACAATTGGCGACTTCGGCTCTTCCGCGGACTTGGACTGAAAAGAAAATGAAAAGGAAAACCAGCCAGGAGAGGAGACAGTCGATCACGAGGAGGAAATCGCCATGGAAGAAAGGGCAAGGTGCATCGGAATTTTTAGTAAGTGCAATCCGAATTATCATCCCGGGACAAAGCCGCGCGCCGGCCGGGGATGAAGTGCATCCGCCGGTGTAGCACGACACCAGAAGTGGGGACAGCGACCATCGCGGCGTGCTTTCACGATAACAGATTCGAACCATCCACCGTCAACGAAGACGACCTCCGCGACTGCGTTCCTTGTTAGAATTGTATAGAGCCGCGCTCGAACACAACACCCGACTGTACTCGTTTACTTAGGTAAAATAAATTGCCATTGTTGGCATTAAATTCCACCGTGTTAGTTATTTCGGAAAGGCCGGCTGATTCCTGCAGATACTCGCCGTCCATTGCCATGTTTGATTAGGAGGTAGCGGGGAGAACCGGTCGAAAGGACGCCTGTAGTTGGCGTGGTGCGGATTAGAAATTAAAGGCCCGACGAGTCGGACTGGTTCAAGGATGTATCTAGCGCCCAAGGGATCCGCGCAGTGCAACGTTGGGGTCGTAGATAGAAAGTAGGGTAGGAAATGCGTTACAATGCATACAGAAACGAGGAAGTCACTTTCTACAATAGTTGTAGAAATTTAAAATAAATAAACATACTTATACATCTACTTAAATAATTATTAGAACAAACAAACATTGAGGATATATTTAGCGGAATTCATTGAATTTCAAATGCATACTTGCGCGCTCAATCATTTTTCAAAGTCACTATTCGAAAATAGATATGAAAATCTGTTTTCGCATTTTCACATGTGCACTTTGCAAAAAATTAATTTAACGCATGAATTATGCTTAAATGAAAATTAAAAATATATATTTGTTCAACTTACTGTCTTGTACACATCCGGGTTTCAGCTTTAAGCACGACTGTATTCGTGAGACATGCGGGAGTGTCTTTCCGATGTATGCTTTAGCTTGGTCTGCTTAGTAGTTTACTTAGAATTCTGCATATGCGACAAACATGGCTTTTTACATAAAGACACACCCACATGTTACGCGCAGCTGTGTCTAAAAATATAAAATAAACAAGGAACCTTGACACACTCATACATGAACTTCGATAATTATTTTATATGCAACGAAGCAACCAACATGTCTATTACTTAAGGGGACTTGGATGTCGGCGATGGCCGAAATAATGAACAATTTTCTTATTACAAAATGAACCATGAATCCGACTTAATTTTGCATGATTTCGGCTATCGCCGACGTCCAATTCCTTTTAAGCTGTATTGTAAAGTTTCAATAAAACATAACGAAAAAATGAATATTGTCATTTTTTTAATGCTTATATCTGTTATTTGACTCTGAACGGAAATATAATTAAACTTAACAATCAATTAAGTCTCACGTGACGCACGGATTGGTCGGAACTCAACTCGGGATTGTAATTTAAAATCGATTATCATCAACAACAAATCTGATATGTAAGCCGGAAATTCAATGAGTAATTTTTCAATAAACTTATCAATTACGTGTATTCCACAACTCAATGGATTACATTGATCACGCAAGTTTGATAAAAGGGACGTGTTTCCTTGGAATGTAATGCTTTTTTAAATACTACCAATAATAATAAGTAAAGTTATGCCTCCATCATTGCGATACAAATATTAAACGTCACGATATCAGTTTATTTTGTAATAATCAGAGATAGAAACAGTTGATACACACAATAGGGATTATGCAACTATTGTCACTTTTAACGTGAAGATTCCGGTAAGACTTTTCTATATGTATGATCAAACAGGCGAAGAGTGTAGAGTTAAGAATAACCCTAAATAACACGTGCCTGGTCTCACAAAACCTCATCAATTTTATGTTTAGCTCTTCTGTCGAATTTGTTTCTATGACAGTTTTCTATAAACTAAAAAACTATTAGAAATTATTATTTGACATCTAGTCATTGAATTCGTTTAAACCGTTTGAACTAGTGGAGAGCGACGTAAAACTTTTGAGCTATTCTATTCGTTGTAATGGCCTTACCATCCACTTCCACAGATCGAGGTTTCACAGACCTGGCCTTGTGACGAATTATTTCTACAGTCGGACTTGTATATCTAAGGGATAATAAGGGAAGGAGGAAATAAGACTCGATAGGACGACAATTAATGGACGCAATCGGTCAAATTGATCCTGGGGTGCGAGTGCCGAGCGTGAATAATAGCATAGCCGTCCCTGTGAGATTCCGTGGAATCGGGAGGATTCGGGTGCGATCGGCACTATCCGGGACGAGCGTTCCTAGGAGACGACGGTGGCTCCGGGACTAGCGCGGGAAGGAGGCGAAGTACGTCGAGTCTAAGACGTATTCCCTAAATTAAGAAAAGTTCAAAAGTCCTCGAGTACTTTACTTCTGCTTCGGTGATTGATTGATTAATGTGATAGTGATACCGGGTTACTTCTGTTTTTGGATTTTGGATATTCTTGGGATAACAGCGACGTGGAAGATACCGGCTGTTGGAAATTAGAGAAAAACCATCACCGACTGGTGAGTATCGCTGGGGGCAGCTAATATTTATCAAGATAGGTTTCAAAATCTTGAACTGGCTCATGTACTCGCAGCAGGCCCTTGAATCATATCAAAAGAATGGGGCAGATTGCGTGCGCAGTTCGCGGGAGCTGTTCACATAAAGTTCCTATATTTTTTCCGAATGATTACATTAATGATTATTATGTTTACACGAAAATGATTGAATGTCAAACGGACGTCGCTTAGACACGAAGCGTATACACATAAGACTTCATAAAAATGATACGTAGGACCTTCAGAAAACGTCTTATCGACATCTTTGTGTTTTGTGTCGGCTAGATACCGGTCGGGTATGACAGTTATTATACTACACTCGTGCACCAAGCAATTATGATTTACCGAATATGTTAGAAAGATCACCTCTCTATGCGCCTGTTGTAATGCTTGTATATCTCCATTGCCATCTTTTCTTCGACTATTTCGAGAATTGGAGTTAGCGGGGACAATTGATCGGGAGAACTCTCGGTATAAGACTTGGTGAATTGAGTTGGTGCTATAAAGACACCTGATACTCAAAAAAGTATATTTGCGTTCGGCCCAGGGTAAGAGGCGGTATGGGATGCGAGTAGGAATCCATTTTTTTGTTTTAAGCTATGATATATGATTCTTACGTATGATTATTACCGTCCTATAAAAGGAAAACAATATTTTCTGCATTTCATCGTTACGAGCAGAATTGGACCGCGACATCAGCTCCACTTTGAGGGGTCATCTCCTTACGAATCAAAACGTACGTAAGTCCCCTCGAAGTAGAACTCATGTTGCGGCCCAACTGCCGAACCAGTTACACTCATCTGTCTTATATCTTGAACCTGCATATGAACAAAACAACAGTATCATCCGAGTCACGATACTGAGCACATCGGCGTATCAGTCAGATAATCAAGCATTGTTGTTAAATAGAGAATTCATTCCTCGTAAGTAGAAACAAAGATTATCATAATTAATCCGCAATTGTCACATAAGGGGGGCGAGCCTACCTAGGCGTGCCGAACATGTCGTTTTATTGACATTAGAGTAAAACGCTTTAACATTGCTCATATGTAACTGTTGATTTGTATTTGTTAGGATGGTAATGCATTATTGCATAAAATCACAACAAGTACGCTTATAGGCATTGCAAGAATAACATATTTACCTTACCAGTAAAATCTGGCGGGTATTATAGAAATTGTTTGATACCATAGATAAAATAATATTTGATAAGATAATAAGCCCATTATCTTTTTTCAAAGAGTTATCTGTAATTCATTTTTTTCAGCTACCTTAGAGTGATAAGGATAACGCCCGTTACTACAACAATGGCAGCACTTGAGATACTGTGCAGCGTTGCTGTTGTATTTCTATTGTTTTACTACTATATTACAAGAAATTATAATTTTTGGAAACAACGTCATGTCGCCGGGCCTGAGCCAATGTTCCCTTTTGGAAATTTTAAAGAAATAATGTTTGGGCAGTTACCAATTGGCATTCTAATAAAACAATACTACGATCAATTCAAAGGAGAGCCCATGTTTGGTATATTTATCAGAAGCTTACCTACTCTGGTAGTGCGCGATCCTGAATTGTTAAAGGACGTATTAATAAAGGACTTTACGAGTTTCCCAAATAGAGGCATTCACTATAACACAAAAGTGGATCCGTTAAGCGAAAATTTGTTTATGCTCACCGAAACGAAATGGCGACCACTTCGCCGAAAACTGACTCCGGTATTCACTTCCGGAAAATTGAAGCAAATGTTCTATCTGTTGTTGGAATGCGGAGATGTATTCGAAAAGTATCTTGATCATCTTTCGGAAAAGAATGAACCGGTAGAATGTCGGGACATTACAGCAAAATTTACCACAGAGGTCATCGGTACATGTGCATTTGGTCTGAAGACTGATGCAATTGCTGATGATAACAGCGAGTTTCGAAAAATGGGTATCAGAGTATTTTCTACAAGTTATCTGAAGACCTTGCAATTTATTCTGCGACAATCTATGCCCTGGCTCTATAATATTTTGGGAAAATGTATGGCTGACTGGGTCGTCATTGATTTCTTTACAAAATCCATAAAGGACACTATAGAACATAGAAAACAGAATAAGATTGTCAGACATGATTTTATTGACCTTCTTATAGATATGAAAGAACATTCCGATAACATGAGTGACGTTGGTGCGTATCCAGATATCTGAGAATAAATCAAATAATATTTATTTCGTACTTTATATTAACTTCATTGATTTTTTAGATGTCACGGATAATTTAATTGCTGCCCAAGCTTTTATTTTCTTCGTTGCTGGATTTGAAACTTCCTCTACGACCATGAGCAACGCCCTCTACGAATTAGCATTGAACCAAAATATACAGGATAAGCTTCGCCAAGAAATAAAGGAAGAGATTACGAAGAACAATGGCGAGCTGACCTATGAAGCTGTAAAGGAAATGAAATACCTTGATATGGTATTTCAAGGTGAGCGAGAGCGAGATCAATAAAATTGTTATTTTTGTAATCATTAATACAATTCGAAATTAGGACACGTGATAAATGCTATTATGTGTACTCCCGGGTGAAAAATTTAGACGGGTTTTGTTTTAAAAGCCGTGTTTCAGTCTATTTTATCTCGTTTTTAGCTGATTTTATCCTCTCCTTTGAATATATGTATTATTTTTGTCCGGCAGTCTGTACGTTGTTACGTTTTTGCCTGAATAGCGATCTTTTATTTTGTTTTTATCCGCTTCCTTCTTGCCGATGAAGTAGGACAAAATCGGCTTAAAATTTGAACTTAGACATTTTAAAAAAATATTCTGATAAATTCAACTAATAAAATTTCTTAATTAATCCTTTGACTGTGGAATGCTCAAAAACGAAAAACGTACCAATCGCGAAGCACTTTATCCAAGAGCGCATCTCGCATGGGGCACAGGTGCCTGTCTATAGGTAGACGCTATCTGCATCGAGACAGCGGTTTTCGCTGGACGCCTATAAGCGTTGTTTGCAGTCAAAGGGTTAATCGAAAAAGGCTACAATTATTATTACTATAAATTATTTATAATTAAAAAAAACTATAAAAAATCTACTTTTCTACTGATTATGGAAAATTGTGGAAAAAACAAATCAATGTTTTAAATAAAATAGGACAAAAACAGAAATATATAAGACCAATTTAGTATTTTTCATGGAAAAAACTGTCAAAATTTTTTACCCGAGCTGCCATTCATTATATGACAGTACGTTATATATTTTTTTTTGTAATCTACTTCTTCTAGAAACTTTAAGAAAATATCCACCGGCAACTATAATGTTTAGAGTTGTAAAACAGCCGTACACGTTTCGCGGGACTAATATCACGATTCCTAAAGGACAAAGAGTAATCATTCCTATTTATGGCCTACATCATGATCCAGAAGTATATCCATCACCGGAAACATTCGATCCTGAAAGGTTCACTGCAGAAAACGTCAAAGCTCGACATCCAATGTACTTTTTACCATTTAGCGACGGTCCTAGGAACTGCATAGGTAACTGTGTTCTTTTATTACGTTTTTATTGTAATGAAATCAAATTATGAATTATTTTGTAACGTGCTTTTAAATTACTTAAATTCTTCATAATATCTGTACCTAAATTGCATTTATGAAATATTTCTTAAGATTTCGAAATGGATGGTTCAATAAGTCATTAATATAAGATTATCATGCATTGCCTTATTGTAGGCAGAAAAAATCATATGAAACTTTATAAAATTGCAGGTGAAAGATTTGCGGTATATCAGACAAAAGTTGGTCTGATTAAAGTTCTAATAAATCATAAAGTAGACGTATGTGAGAAAACAAAAATCCCATATGAATTCAATCCAAGAGCTTTCATTCTGTCACCGAAAGATGGTATCTACTTGAAATTTTCTAAGTTAAGCGCATAATAAGAAAGTCCTAGTATCACGAAATGAAGGTAGTCTGCTGAAGTCCTTAAAAATATTGAGGAGCAATATCAAATAAAGTGAGAACTGGTTAATGTATAACGTTACATGGAACTTTCAAAGATTAGATAATGTGTTAGCAGTAATGGAATTTGTAACCGTTCTTCGACGACAGTCAGTCAATCATCGTTAACGCATGCGCACTGGAATGGTCTTATATAGAGGGAAAACAGTACACACACGTTAATCGAGGTTAATCTTCACCTAGACGAGAGACTTGAATATTGCATGTTTAATATAATGTTCACGTCAGCTCTTTATCAGTATTCGTTGCAATTAAATATAGGAATAAATAAACATCCGATGACGATTATCGAACAAGGCGGACTTCGATAAGCTTAGATCTATCGTATCGACCGATTATCGCGTGGAAGCGTCTATATTTATTTATGTATCTGTGGAGTACTGATTATTACTGTTTTTATTCGTGTAGCATTATATTCATATATTATATCAGCTGTTCCGACACAGGGAACCTTAGCCGCACAGTAACAATAGTAACTTAAACAAACGACTCAGCTGTGCCGTGTGCACTGTTGACTGTTAGACCTTACGTTTTTCTTGACGCTGTAAGCGCAAAGTTAACGTTTTGATAAGTAATTCAAAAAATGATATCAGTTTTAAGTAGAATCTTCGTTATATTCTGAAGAAATATTATAAAAATCAATGTGTTGTGATGCGAGACAACATGGTTCAAATTATCACAAATATTGCTGGTTTATGGCAAAGAAAGAATTTGCTCATACGTTTTTTTTTAAAGCTGAAGTATCGAAATTTTACAAAAGTCGCGGTTTCAATTAAATCCAAGACATTACGCTTCATGCAAAAATAAAACCAGGCATATTCAATAGTTCGTTCGAAATTCTTGTACAACCATTTGCATATATGTTTCTTATTAGTAAGGCGAATATACACCTCTAAGTATAATATTTCGTCAAGTCGGGCGTAAAAAGAAAGCTCCAAAATAACCACGGAATAAATAGAAAATTATTTTACTCCATTTTAAATTATACATTTTTATTTTATCATTTTTTATTCAAACTTATTCCAAAAGAAATCTAGTAACCGATTTGAATTTTGTATCAGCAGATGCCATTCTAGCTAGACGTTATGTAATGTGCTCAGAAAATATTGTTTAGAGCTTAGTATAGGACTCAGATGAAGATGCTAGACAAGAAGGGGCTAACCGGTTTAGTTCTTGCGCGTCTGTGATTCATGCTTAGCTGTAGAAAGACTATTCTATTTTCGCATGCTTGGCCATAGTCCAACCTACAGCCCGAACTTCGTCCCTGTTCGTTTGGTATCACCTTCCGTCGATACTATCGTGGCAATTGGAAACCATTCTAATAGTCAAAAGTTCATGTGAGACAGTACGATCTCTTATAAACTAAAGATTTTAGGTTCACTTGTTCAGCTTTATTGGCTTTTACATTTGTTTGCGCCCATGGTCAAAGTCGAAGGTTCTTTCTATGCTTGCTGCGATTTACTTCATATATTCCTATGAAGGCTGAAGCGAGGTCAATTATTTACGTATGGATAGTAATATTTAAAGTCAATACTGTATACGGTAAGGGCTTAGATTACGTTATCGCTATGACGAAAGATTCGTGTAATAACTTATAACGATGTGGCCTTTGAAAAGTAGACTGATCTCATGGGCCATCCGTGTACGTTGTGTATGAGATAGTCACCTTGAAGGTCGCCAAGATTGTTGAACAACCTTCGAGAATTTGACAAGAAAAAGTTACAATAAAAAATTCGCATAGTTTTAAAGCAGTAAGAAATTTTAATAATATAAATGCAATGTTTATTCAGCATTAAAGTTAAATTGTATGCTTCATTTCGTTTTCGTTGAAAATTATCTTCAATTACAGCTCGAAGGACATATTTATATTTGTATCTTTATATTTACGTGGAAACCTTTAATTGGAGAATGGTCGTGCAATTTTGTTCGATATTAGAGAAGCATTGAGTTGGGTATCTTAGATGCCCCACGTGCCTAGTTCCAGCTTAAAAAGATATGGTTAATATTTTGAAAATTAATTAAGTATTACTGTGATAAGGATGTGCATTACTATTTACATGTTTTTATACAATAAACATGCCTGTGATGTGAAGGGGCACAATACGCTAATATCGCGATGGGTATGATATACACGAAGGCAAAACCAAATAATATGTCAGCTGCGTACTCTTAGAACACTTCAACCAATGCGAGATAGAATTCTATTAAAGAGACAGATTCTTCCATTTTTTTACAAGGATCATAAGCAGTCGTTCCCTCTTAGTAACGTGATAACATCAAAAATAAAAATCATTACTATAAAAAAGTGTAGCATTGCCCTCATATATATTCTGTGTCATTACATCACAAATAATAATTGATGGAGACAACGTACTATCATTGATACCAACTGCATCTCAAACCGATCTTATTATTATTTATTGATTATCGATTGCAGTTTGCAGTAACCTATTTATCAGTCGTACCGTCGTTCCTTTTTCTTTACCTTTTGGTTCGTACATTCGTACTACTATAACATTTGATAGAGGTTTCCGTTTGTTTTCTCCACCTAAAAGTCATAGCCATTCGAGATACGTGATCTCTGTCTATTTTGCTAAACTGGACCGACATACAGATTTTGTGCGTGACAGAGCAACAGCAATTTTGAAGGGATTTTGAAAAGAAAAAAGAATGAAATATGTAGAGAATGGGAAAAGCGTGGGCCCGTCTTACGAAAAAGAGTGCTGTGTCGTAAAAGACTATAGGACTTTGGACCGGGATTCCGAACTGTGACCAACTTTAGCCGCAGAAGCATAACACTAAACGATATAGATACAAATATACACAGATAAGAATATAGGTTTGTAGAAAGCTACAAGAAGAAATCCGTGCAAAGGCCTGGATTGAACACTTTGGAAAGCGCACTAAGGATGCTGACGCTAACTCATGATTCTGCCCCGCTTAAATCGTCTTGGCGTAAGTACTACGGATTTGACAGTGATATGGGGGAAATATGTAATACAAAGAAAGAGAGAGAGAGAGAGAGAGAGAGAGAGAGAGAGAGAGAGAGAGAGAGGAGAGAGAGAGAGAGAGACAGAGACAGAGGGAGAGGGAGAGGGAGAGAGAGAGTAAGGTCGCCCAGGTAAGGGATGGTCGGAGTTTAAGGTAAAGTATTACTGATCATAAATCGTGAGATATAATATTCATAGTGTTTGTGAGAAACGCAGTGAACATTAACATGTAGATAAGCACGTACAAAAATGCCATGAAAATGTATGAACAACTATCACTGATATGTCGCAAGGAACGATTGTGATAAATTTATTATCATGTCACTGTAGAATAATCTATGTAGAATAATGTCGTCACGTAATTATAATAAGTAATAAATGTAGCTTTAAAAAAAGACTTACATCCTTATGCAAGCTACAACGGAACTGTACGAATCCAGACAAATATTCAGTACAGCGTTGCTATCCATGAGGTACGGTGTAGTGATACGCGTCGAATCAATTTGGATTTTTATCAATGGAAAAAGAAGCCCTGTTTCCTTAATCGATTGACTGCTAAGTAACGTACAAGGTAAAATAAATTAATTAAATTATCAACGTATTACAGTCTTATTTTAAGGTGTACTCGCTTTCGTAAAAGAATGATGTCTGCGCATGCGCAGTTTTTAAATGTCAATTGCTACGCGTAACTACGTAAAACTTACTGCCTCGTTATGTATACCTATATATGGAACTTGATTGTTCGTATAAATTTTAATTCGACCGATTCAGAAATTTGCGTTACACTGTTACATGAGATTTTTAAAAATTATACTTGGCTGGAGTTATGATCAGACATGGAGATTAACACTATTTCGCAGAATTTGTGTGGATTTGGAATAAACATGAAATTATGTAGTTGTGGCCATACGAGGATATGATTGATTTGGCGATTAATAATTGCAGACTAATTACATGACGGGCACTGTGGAAATACAAATTTTTACTTTGTTACGAAGATTTAACGTATGATCGTATGAGCACTTTAATCAATAGACAAAGGCTGTATTACAGATGCTGAATAATTTTAGAATAAATGTGTACGTTGTTTTCTCTTTTCCGTGTATTTACGTCTAGAGAGATACAACGTCCGTTACAACAACCATGGCAGCTCTTGGGATACTGTGCTACATTGCTGCTGTATTTTTATTGTTCTATTATTACATTACATGGAATTAAAGTTTATGAAAAGAACGTGATATTACGGAACCCCAATCAACGTTTACTTTTATAAATATAAAAGAGGTGATATTGTGACAGATGTCACATTACATTCTCTTCGAAAAATATTGACCAGAATAAAGGATAACCTTCTCTTCATATATTTATCAGAATCACACTTGCTCCAGTTTTGTATGATCTTGAACCAATAAGGGATGCATTTATCACGGACGGTGCAGTCATTGGTATAAATATAGAATATATATCCTTGGTTTGATAATGATCTAACTGTCAATATAAGCACGATTAACATTTCTATTCTTATTGATTGTACTTTAAAAAGTTTCCGATTAATTAGAAGTTTAATGATCCCTTCATCGAGTCCAAAAAGCACGTCATCGATCACTGAAAAAATGACGTTTTCAAGCATGATTTCAACGATCCTCTCATGGAGATCAAACAATATACTGAAATCATATATGATGATTTCCAAAGATTTGTAGATCTTTTAAAAGACTGTAATGCAATCGTCATGACACGACTAATTTTTATTACTGTCAATCATTGTCCAACAAATTAGAATCGTCTACATTTTTAATATTTTTAACGTAAGTCAGTTGTTAAAATATATTGTTAAATAGGTAAGTAAATAAAGACCTATTAAAGTAGCTCTTGCACTTCGATCAAGTCCAGATAGGTGGGCGAAAATTATATCAAATGAATTATTAAGGTTTCTAGAGCGTGTTTGCAAAGTTTAGAATCTTTTGACCGTTTGACTCCAGAGATATATGCTCGCAAATTTTGATAATTTGACATGGTAATAATAGAACTGAAACAAAAAACGGGATTTAGATCGTACATTCATGGAAAACTCTCATACTTCTAGAGTAGATAAAACAATGGAAAACCTATTGATCGATGCAATTAACATTTCTAAACATAATGACTCAGCACCAAACAGATTGACCGAACCGTATACATAATTATATGTAAGGCGAAACGTTGGACAAAATTTCAAAGAGTTTCCGACAATACGTGAGTGTCATGGCGGTGGTCGCCACAGTCGAGCGAGAGCTTGGCAGACATACATACATATATGGCTACAACTCTAGTCAAATTTATGATTTCGCTTCGATATTTTCAGTTCGTCGCGAGGGTCTAATGAGAAAAAATCTTTAAAAATAATTAATTTCCGCGTACGCTGATTTTTACATGCAAAATGAGACATATTTTTTAGTCGTAGAAATAGTCGTCGAAGTGATTCCAAAGTATTGCAAGAACTTAAGTGTCTAGCAAATCATCGTTCGATACGTGTAGATCCAAATGATTAATAGGCAATTGATTCGATATGGCAATACATATTGGCTTTACTGTATTTAGTGGGTCACCAACAGTTCTTGTTATTGCCCTGCTATCGACAATATCGTATAATCACTTAATACAGCAGCTGCTTCGACATACTAAATCGTAACTAGCACAGTACTGATAATAAATACAATAATCTAACGTATATTGACCCAGCTGGACTGCGTGCACCATTGACTGGTCAAGTTTTGATAATTAGAGCTATCTACATGGCCTCTGTAAATATTCTGTTTCGTTCTGTAATGGCTCCAACAATATATCCAAATATATTTCAGTCAACTCATAACGATCCATAAAATTATCATTATATTACCAATAAGATATACGTCTTTTAAGCGAACTGGTAAGAAAAAAGATTTTGATAATATATGGTTATATCATTAATTGTTTGAATTTGAAAAATGAGAGTTTTTAGATTTCTTTTCAGATTTACTATTTACGATTTTGATTTGACAGTCGGTGGTTTTATTTGTATAATATCCAAAATATTTTTCGAACATACCCACTACTGCTCATTCAAAAAACAAATTCGAGATGGCAGACAGGTTGGAGCCAACCAATGTAGTTGTCTTGTCCGTGGGTTTTGCATGTGTTATTGTAAGGAAAGACAATTCTATTTTTGTATACTTGGCCTGGATCCAAATTGCAGTATGAACTTCGTTCCGGTTTCTCTGGTAGTGACTATCAGCAGTATCGTAGTATGTTGAAACTATTGAAACGGGTTCAAAATTCATACGTAAAAAAGTAGCGTATTAAATCTATAGAATGTATAGACGTTATAAATGGTGTAGTATTTACGTGTTTCACGAGATAAAGTAAACACATGTCACTTGTATATATGTTTAAGTATATGGAAGTTTTTTGAAATGCACCTTGTTACGTAAGGGGTACATTAAAATTCCCAAAAGAATTTTGAGAACTCTTGACGAATTCGTACGTATCTCATGCACGGGTTATGACCACACATCAGGCGATGCGTGCAACGAAATATATATGTTGTAACGAATTCATTTATATTGACTCTAATTAACATTTGAGATAAGATCGAGACCTCACGAGACGAACGGTGTCAATATTCTGCTGATAAAGAAAAAATATAATTTCTTGAATAATGTTACATTTTTCAGTTTTTTTTTTCTTTTCATTGATATTAAAATCTTCGCCAAGATTTTCAATCGGAATAATTAATGCTTAATAAATTATACAAAACACAAAATATTCATTTTTTAAATAAGTGAAAACTTTGTCTCGTATAATCTTCAAATATAATACAGCGAATACGTAATATGATCCATGGTAATTTGCTAAGATATATTAACTTCGTAATGAATTCAGATTTAATCAATTGTAAAGAAATTGAATTAATAGTAATGGTGTTCTTGTTTCAGTGAATACCGTGTGTATTGTTAATTACAAAAATATTTCATAAGTAATGTATTATCGTTGAGACAAACGGAAGAAAAGAGGAGCTATCATTAAAAAATGTTCATATCGGTGTTTAAATAATACAGTAAAAAGTTATTAAAAAATGTCATGATGTTTTATCCAAAAATCATCGTAGTAATATTCGATATGAAAAAAGTGTCTCCTAGAAATTTAATTTACCTTGAACATCAGAAGCTGGAATGTATCAAAAAAATATTGTCATTATAACAATACTTTCAGTCCGTTTGTCTAATAAATTTGATGATAAGTGATCATAAGATTTCGCACGCAATTTCATTGAACATTCGACAAGAAGATAAACAAAATTTAAACCCGTGTTTTGGAAGTGATAGAATTTCATGATAGAATCAGCTTAAATGTAGCGTTAGGATGTCGACTGATTAAATAATAATGGTATTTAATATGTAAAATAAAATTTGGATTTGCGTCAGGGAATAGTACTTTACGAATAATTATGTTAACAGAAGAAATTTTATGTAGCGTTAATTTGATTCACACGTGAGAAAAGTAAACAGTCATCGATATCGTGAAAATTAAATATCCTGAAATTTGCTCCACTTGAACCTTGTTATTGACAACTCGCCTCGCACAGAAACTTGCGATAAGTTTTATAACAAATTTTTCTCTGCCCAAAGCATACTATTTTTTCATTTTTAAATATTCTCACTCATCATTACGTAATTTTTTATAGGTATTAACTTCGTCATTCCTCGTGCCGCCGAATGATTATGTTGTTAAAAATTGACGATGTCATTTCGATGGGTCGTGATACAATAATTTATCACATTGAAAAAAAATATATATATAAAATTAAAATACAGCATGGTCAGATATTTTGATTTCACATGCTCAACAAACGATCGAACAAGAATATAACTGCAAATTTTTTAGTAAAAGAATTACGAAAATTTCATCTTACAGCTTTGGCACTTACAGTTAGACCAAACAGTACTTTGCGATATGAGTGTAAAAAAGCGGACTCGTCCTCAGCTCGTGTTACCAACTTTACACTCGAATGTCACTGCGTGAGTATCACGTACTGCTTTATGTTAAAAAATTGTACAAAAAGTAACTAAAGATTTTTAAAAAGTGTGCGGAAAAGTAACTAGGTTTTCGATCCTTGCAAAAATATTTACAGTTTAGTTTTTTCAAATACTATTGGGACAGAGGTAAATAACGCACTACACGAAGCCGCCAAATCGTACTAATTAAATATTTACAGTGCTTGGGACACATATGTCCCGTTGATAGCGGATGGGTTCAAAGTGTTTAAAAAACCAACTAATGTGTCAAGAAGAAAGTTAATTCGTTTAATTTACGCGCAGTATATTTTTCTGATGACTTGCTAAAAAAGCGTCACTTACGCTACTCTTTGCAAGCACGCAAAGGAGGGATTTTTGTGCATGCGTTGAAGTAAAATTTATATAATTATTGATAGCAGGCCCCATGTCAATTAAAAGTAGCGAGCATCGACCCAAAGCGCGGGACCGACGGAAAGTAGTGATAGTGAGAAAGGAGCAAGGACAGGAAAGAGAGAAAGAAACATTTATAAAATGTTTCATTAATTTAACTCATGATACTTTTAGCAAGTAGAGATATGCACATTGAGGCGCCACACTTATTGATAAAAATTTGATCATATATTATATATTTATAACTTAATTATTTTTCGCGAAAAACGTTATGGAGAGTCTGATTATGCAGACGAGCTACTTCGAAGACGATCCTCAAAGTTTTTCATTCACAAGGAATATTTGGAGGACCGTAAGCAGCATTGACACAGAAATTTTGCAAATTTTTCCACTGTCAAGCAGCCCCAATTTTGTGGCGGGCTTGATATGGCTATGATGAGCTAAGACAGCTTAAAATTCAAATGCTGATTGACCCAAGATCGGGTTTTTTAGAAAAAAAATCGACAT
Source organism: Trachelus iudaicus (assembly GCA_030142595.1). Taxonomy (NCBI): domain Eukaryota; kingdom Metazoa; phylum Arthropoda; class Insecta; order Hymenoptera; family Cephidae; genus Trachelus; species Trachelus iudaicus. Next base: position 67,935 of record JARQTH010000554.1, read on the forward strand.
TGACATTTTGAATAAAGCCATTTTATGCGATCACTAATTGTAAGTGATAGAAGCATGATGTGATACGGGTCCAATGCCTCTTATCAGTAACGAGCTGTAATATTTATCAAAATGTGGAAATTTCTACTTTCTGTCGTAACATGTCTAGATTTTTTCTGTCTATGACCTCTGGCCGAGGTTATATGCTGTATTTCATATTATAAAAGCTGGATTGGCATAGATACACGGTTCTGTAGCTATGACTGAAAAAAAAATAGTTCAGGATGACATAATACTAGATCAAGTCAAAAACCCTGGAATATGAAAACGTAATCGAAGTTTTTGCAAAATGATTATTGCTCTGTTACGTAATAAAGATATTTTTGAAGGTTTTTTCTAGAAGAAGAAATATACCTTCACCAGAATGAACATAACCTTAAACCCTACTAACAACTCCATCGGTTAACATGCATAACATCCATCGGTTCATGCATAGTTTATAACAGCTTCTACAAGGTGTCCTAACTGTCTCATCAGATTCACTACGCTGACCCAATTCAATCACCTACTTATCTCAAATAACTTGGCAAAGATTAGCGTTCTTGAAAGTTGCTTAACGCGCGTCTAAATTTTAGTCTCTCGCCTCATATATAGTTCAGGGTTTTAGAGTTTAGTATTTTCAGGGGTTTTCGAATGTCAGTGGCGTAAATATCATCAGCATCGGTCTCGGGACCATCACCCAGCTCGTGTTTGTCACGTGACGATCTACGAGCCCCGTTCTAAATCTATTAACCGTGAAACCTCCATTGACCAGTTTTCAAAGAATATTCGGGAATAATATAGCCCAAGGAAATTCACTTACTGGTAATTGATTCCGACTTTTTAAATTTTAATTCCAATTTCCAATACTTATCTGCCTCGTTATCGACTAATTATATTTAGATATCCGTTATAACTATTTGCAAAATAATCGGATTTGGCTTCTCGAAGCTCGTGAAGTTTAAAGGAGTTACAGTCAATTCTGCGAAAACGTGAGCATAAGCATTTTTTAACACGTATTTTGAGAATTGACGTATCCGACATATTTTCAATTTTCTTGTTTGAAAAAAAATAACAAAAATCAGACGAGTCCCCAGAACGTCAATTGTGGACCGTAAAAAGTTTTTGAATAGGCTGCTTGAAATTTCATAACGATACTTGGACACTTAGCTCCACTGCCGAATATTAATTAGGTCAGATAATTATAGAGGGAGGTTACTACCCTCGATCTAGTAACGATGTCAGGGTCAAATTCGTCTTGTACATAGCGCAAGGCTTACTATTATATTTAGCTCGCAGCTTGAGAGCAATTGACAATTGACCTTTATGTAATCGCAGGACAGTTTTGTTTTTTAATCAAATTACTTTAATCTTGTTCTCTTCTATAAGAACCGTGAGAAGTGTGTGTATATATAGTATATATATATATAAAGAGCAAATATATTAATTAAAATGTTAAAAATATACGCTTCACGTGTAAATTTTTTCGAGGATTGTAACCTGAAGAAATGTTAAAATTCAGAAACTTTCCTGACAGCTATCAGGCGAACTCTCTCATAATGAAAGTATGTTATCTTAAAGCCCAGTATTATTTTTGAATTTAAGCAAATGATAAAGAAGACATTGACGGATTGCGAGGAGTTTCATCAAGCGAGACTTCTCGATTTTTCCATGGTCGATCGTTACGGAACGATAACTCTGCCACTTCAATATGGAATTATTTCATAAAATTCGTAAAATCATCAGTTTTTCTTTTTACATTTTGTAGCATTGCAATTAACAAATCAAAACACAGAGTAGATTTTTAAAATAAACATCTTTTTCAAACAACATGAGCGTCTCAATGATACGACTCTCGATTGTTTTTTTCTTCATATTTCTCCGAATCCTGCAACGTGTGGTTGCTATACACATGTCGACTTTCTACGAATTCTAATAATAACTAAATGTCTCTGGCAAAAGTTTGAAAAGGGCTTCCGCGATTCTAGAAAGATATTTGCGAGATTATTGTTATTTCAATTGTAGTGGGGTTGCGAAATTAGTTTCAGTTTGAAGTGACATCTCCTTAGGAACCGAGAAGCAAATAAGTTCCCTCAAAAGTGAAACTGATGTTGCAGCTTGACTATGCAGACCTGTGCAGTCTGATTCGTGACTGTGGAGCTATTCGTTTACAAATAAATTAGCTACGCTTAGCACATACTGACTATACTGACACTTTTTGAAAGTCTGCAGAATTTACGTCTGTTAATTCTAAATATTTTTCAAGCTTTGTAAGAGGTTGCGTAAAAAACCCATTCTCGAATATCTTGAAAACGTTTTTGTAGAGAATTTCGGTAACTTTAGAAATCAGATACAATGAAATATAAAAAAAAATAAATTGATGTAATTTATTTAAAAAATTTAGTAATCAAGCAACTCCGGAGAACGGAGAGCCATGCCGGATATGCCATCCGTTTTCTGATTGGCGTTTTAGTAGGATCGGTGAAGCACTTATGGTGACCCTACCCATCAGTGACCAAGCACGCGGACTTTATATTTATACGTCACTAACAATTGACTATTATTAAGGGTTCATTTGACGTAATTTGGCCTGACGAGCAGGATCCATATTAGTTTAGTTCATACGATCAGATTAGATTCGTTTAGCACGTCCTGCCAATTTTCGTTTGCTCATTCTTTGATCACTCTCATATTTACTCTGGAACGTTCCAGGTATATTGGCAGCATATTCGAAAGTTTTAGGAACACTTGTGGGACGCTTTACTCAGGGCAACAAAACCGATAGATTGTTTAAATGATAGAGCTTAAGAGCATCGAGTAGCTACTGAAAACATAATGATCCATAAAACGTAAATCTTCGAACAAAATTTAGAAACACTCCTTCCTTCCTTTCCCTATGGCTGTCTCCTCGAATGATAAGATGTGCCATATTTCTAAACCATATTAGACGTGTTAAAAATTTACTTAATTGAAGATACAATTTACTTTTAAGTCGATGTATAATAAAAATATTTTATGTGTTTATTTACAATACTTTATTATTACTGATTAACCGATTAGAACCTACTGATTAAATCATGCTTCTTGAAATGTCTGTATCATATCATTGTTTGGCTATTCGAAGATCTCACAGTCATAATTAATTGAAATATCTCTTATATAAAATACTTAACTGAGTCGTAGACTGCGAGGGGACGAACAATGAGATTATCAAGCAAGTCGATTATTTTTGTGCTGGGCTATTATTAGATTCTCTTAACTATGTACCTATTACACGCAACTTTTGTTTGTAGTGTGTTGCCATTGACAGATGTAATTCAATATTTTATTTTTGGATTTAAATATACCATTTCAATTATAAGGATGCATTCTAGTTATATACGAAATAAGTCTACAGCAATTTTCCGTTCATAAAGGTTCTTCATTCGAATTCATATTATTACCTGCACTTCAGCGGATCACAGGCAATCGATCAAGAGTCTATCATTTACCTTTATTCAACTCGTGTAGCGATTCATCGCGAAATTTATAGTCATCCCACGAGTAAAACAGCTTAAGTTGACGGATAGGAACACGTGTCGCGTGCTAGGGAGTCTTGTAGCAAAGTATCACAATTGCCAATGCTCTTTCGCCAAAGGCAATCAATGATTTTCCATTGACTTCCTTTGTATTACTGCACATTACTTTTGCTAAGATACATTGGCAATGGGGAGTTTTGCTACTCTATAGAAGCGAGACGTTACGAAAACTTTGAAAGGCGTCATGTCACGCCGAAAATCAAGAGAACGACCGAGTCTCGCGCCAAGTAACAGGCAACCGGCTGTACAGGGCTCGCAGAGACTCTTTACTCGAGTCAACTTTTATTATATTATATACCTGTGTTTGGAACGAAATATCTTATGAACCGCTTTACATGAGAAATATGTATTGATATATTGACTTAGGAATTGAGGGGTCTGAATCGGTTGCCACAAAGATCAATACGATCGGTTTACCAGATCAGAGCGTATTACGATGGTAAGCGAGATGATTTTTTTTCAGTTCCGTGGTCGTCTTCGTCATCGCACGTCCATTTACTTTTTCACACGAGGGATGGCGCTGGCTGCTATGACTTCTTTAGCTATGTGTACCTAAAAAGTAGTACTCGATTACTGCCAAGTAGTACTCAAAAAGGAACCACCTATAGTTTTAATAATTATTAAATGACCATTCAATCATAATTAAATACGGGAAGCAATAGTAATCTAAAATGGTAGCGAAAACGTTATAGGAAATTTGGAAAATACAATTGAAATGATGGGCCAGTGCTAGATCATATAATAGGCAAACATGTAGTGACTTATGCACTTGGCCATAATAATATGATTTCAATACTTTTTGTTAAAGGAATTCACAGCACTCCTATACTTGGCGTAGTTTTTTTACACGTAAGTGTTATTTTGGGGGTATGTTTTACTTGACAGCCAAGTTGCTTTTGGTGAAGTTTTAGTTAGACCATATCTCGATAGATGGCGCCACAGTCATCTATACTGTGGCTAGTAAGACGTTGCGTACCACATTAAATGTTCCTTCCTTCCTTCCTTTCCTTATGGCTGCCCCCTCAAATGAGGAGATGTGCCAGCACATTAAATGTTAAAGGCTGTGGATAATCAAGGGTACAGACTTCTTATTAAAACGATTGTATTTGTAAAATCATTTTTCACAAACAATTCCGGTCTAAGACAATTTCAGTTTAGCACACTCTGCATCTAGGAACTATCTAGAGCGGCGCTGGTAAGCGAACTCCACGCTTTGGGTCCGGGCTTCTTTAACCTCCTTTTGTCCAGAGAGCTCTGTCGATAAGGGTATTACGTATTTACTTCCAAACTCCCTGGTCCGCCATAACCTGACTACCTCATTCGAATGGACTTGTAGACTCGGCAAGCGCGTGCGCGATACAAAATTTGGATATGCAGTGGGTGGACACTATTCGTCCGCTCTTTTTTCTAAAATAAATTCTTGATTTCCCTTTTCATGGCTGAGAGCAATAGGAATTGCCGTATAATTTTCTCAATTCTCATATCAATTTGGATTTGATATAAGTACAACAACTTCCTGTCCACGCCGATTAGGTTCTCTAGTTAACTGATTTAACACAATTTGATGACTATCTGAAGGCGTCGGAAATATCGCTAAAATACGTGAACCCAATGTAGAATTTGCTACTGCAAGCAGAGTGACTGCGGTGATAATTTTTCAAATCTCATTCCCGGTGATATCTTAGTTCTAATCTGAAGAGCCTGTCTCGTCTTTTATATCAAATATAACCAGTAATTGCGTGACTACCAGAGAAATTTCGTCTTATCAAGAAGTAAATTGGGATTTTAAATGACGTATGTATATTACACAGGCGACAATGTAAACACAACCGATCAGATGGCTAGATATAGTATGACATTCGCTGGAGCGACAACATCAAACAAGAAAGATTGATTGTTAAAGAATATTGCACCATTAGACAAATTCAACGCACTATTTAAATTTTAAGGGTAAATATTTTGGATTCGAGCAAATTTGTTCATCCATACGCAGAAGATTCTGTCATCTTTGACGTAAGTAATATTTTCGCTAAACAATTAATTGTGTAATTATAAAAATAATATCTGCCCCATATTTACATATCATCTCCACAATTTATATATGCATGTGTTATCTTCCCTGTACATTAGCGAACTAGAGTATCATTTCCAGATCATTCATTAATCACTCACGAATCATCAAGAGATTCTTTCGAGTCTCGCGCCAAATATGGGCAACCAGCCGTATGTACAGAGCACATACCGCTGAGACTCCATACCCGAGTCAACTCTTATATCTTACCCACATCTAAATATTATCTCCGAAATTGATAAAACTGGTAATATTAATAAAGGAGTTTTGGCGAGACGCATCATATATTATGATAAACCAAAATTATATGTCATTATAGATTAAGTTATTCTAAGGCGGATTATGACTTAAGTATGTAGATTGATAAGAATAAAAATAAACCATCTATTTAAAACCAAAAATCCGAGACGATTCTTATACATGAGTTTCGAGTCAAATATTTTGTGAACCGCTATACATAGGAGGAAAAGTTATTGATTGATATACTGTAGAAAATGAAGACCCTGAATCGATTGCCAACAACGTCAATACGATTTTTGTACGAGATCAGGGCGTATTGAGGTGACGCGCGAGATGATTTTATTTCAGTTTCTTCGTGGTCGTCTTCGCATGTCCATCTACTTTGCGGTTCAGTTTTGCACCAAGTACAGGCAACCGGCGATACAGCCAAGACGACGAAGCAGGTCATGTAACTGAGCGTCATTAATGGCATCCTCCTTCTAAAGGTGTATAACTGCTACGAATTCATTTCACATCAATGCAAACTTCGTGTACCTAGAATGTCTTTTATATAACACGACGATCAAAAACTTGTGATATCCCAATAAAAAACAGTTTCGTGTAAGAATATTAAATCTAGGCATGAAAAAGATTAATCTCGAATTTGAACAAATATCGAGTGTCTGTTATCAACAATTTTTGCGCAGATAAATTAATTTTCAAAATTAATCTTCATATTTTTAATGTTCATAATATCTTCTAGTTACAAAGAATATTTCATTTGTAAAATATTTTCGGACTCCGCAATATAACATTTACTATCTATTTATAACAAAAATTAAGTATTATTAAACATTTTTTTACGATCGATACTGCATATTCCTCTGTCTCTGTACGTCGGTTCTACTAGTACAAGAAATTATCGTTGTTAGAAGCAACGTGGTATCGCAGAGCCTAATAAAATGATTGTTTCTCGGTTATCAATATTACAATTATTCTGTATAGCTAAAAATATTTGTCGAATATAAAACTAAGGGTTTTGAAGGTCGCTCAAACCGGCTTTGGACTTCAAATTTTTAAATACACAATGCCAGATTCTGTCAAAATGCAATTTTTCAATTTTTATGGCAGAGTGAAGATAACAAATATAAGTGAATAGCGATACGAGGTAGTTCTGGTACAATGAAAAAAACACCGTTAAATGCAGTAACATCTTAATGAAGGCATTGCATCATAGATTTCATATCAAGCTAAAATAAGAAATAATGCACAGGTCTGGAAATGCCTGCCTAGAAATTTCTTCGATGTTCGCTGAGGACCCGATCGGATATGTTTAACTCATTCAGCGCCAAGGACGCCCAGGTGGCGGTGCGCGATTATTCGTTTGCAGCACTGCAGGCGCCATCTGACAGTGAATAAGTTAATGTATGAAAATTTCATCCACTTCGATCACCTAAAAGCTGAGATATCTCAGAATTGAATGCTGCTTCAACATATGAAGTATATTTTGTGACGTTGCAAAATCGCCGTGACGATATCAAGGATTGGCTCTCGCATTTAAGTCGTGTAGCAGTTATCGCCACGCACTCTGATCATCGCCACGGCAACATACTCCATAGGTCCTACTAGAATTTCTTTTTGATTCGTATCAACTGATTATCTTTTTCAATATCGTACCTTCGCTTATAACGTGACATCACGGACAGAGCGGAGAGCAGACAGCGAACACCCAGCAATAACGTGGCACCATCGAACAGACGCCATATGGAAACGTGGACGACCGCCAGCAACACCTCGAGACGTCCAGCCCAAAGAGTTAGAGGACCCGTTGCCGTATCGCATGCCGACTGACCGCAGAAGAAGCACGAGAATGGCATGTCCAGCTGTACCTAGCTACTGGTACGCGCCATAGGCCCTATGCACTCCGTCCCGAAAAGCGCCTCTCGAACCTTGAGCACAGACGGTGGCTGACGGGAGGAGGTCTACGTGATCCTTTTGAGGAATCGAAGAACATCAGCGATAGCAACCAGAAGATCGAGGAGCCAGGCATCCCGAGATGACTGCGACTAGTGAAGGACGCACCTTCGCACCCCTGTAGCCAAGGCCATGAGAGGATGATGCCTGGACCCTACCGAAGGGTCAGCTAGGAAGCTGCCCTATCTCGGCCTGATCTCGTACACTAATCGTATTGAACTTTGTGGCAATCGATTCAGAACCCTTGATTCCTATAGTGAATGTATCAATAACTCTTTCTCGCACATAGCCGTTCATAAGATATTTGAGGCAAAACACAAGTACAAGAGATGCTTCGAGTAAAGAGTCTCGGCGGGCCGTGCCCTGTACGGCGGGTTGCCTGAACTTGCCGCTAAATTCGACCGAGTCTCTTGATCGTCATCCAGATTTGGGTGACGCTGTGTTCAACAAATTAAGTGTGGGGATTTTAGCTAGCACTAGCCGAATGCCAACCAGATAGATTACTCTCTTGCTGGCTGCCCGTGGTGGTATCAAGACGTAGTGAAAATTTCATTGTTATCGGTGAGTTCTGAGGTTCGATTCCCATGAAATTTTCCTGGCCCCAGTGCTGCCTAGCATCGCTATCGAATCCTTCTGATTCGAGACTATTGTCTTACTTGGGAAAATTCCGTGGTTATTGTATCCTTGCCTATTATATCTAATAATTTTGTCAATCAGATTAGTATTAGCAAGTTCTAATTAGGAGAGATATATTGTGGATACTGGAGTGTGGCCATTGAGCTTACTTGTGGTTGTCGCTTCTCTGTTGCGTGACGTATCTTATTGCGTACTAGCTTCTGTCTTGCTATTTTGTGAATCTACAGATCTGTGATATTTCTGGTCATTATTTATTTCATTCTTGCGAATCTTAGACTTGTTGACCATTCTCCTGGAAATATTATGCATGTGCCCTACTTTTGTTCAATTTATATGTTCGGTGATATGCCATTGCAGCTTAACATTCTCTAGTGGTTATACGATTATACGATTTTTGATCTCACAAATTTGAGTGTTCTCTTCGATCGGGAAAGTAGCTACCGAGATACCCTTATCATTGTGTTTTCTTTTAATGACGCCCTGATAAAGAAGGCTTATGAATTATATTTAGTTGAAATTCCGTCTTCTTTTTTGTCAAGAATTCGTTATCTCCTGGTCAAAGATCCTCGCCCCTCCACCCTTGCTGTTTCGGTGTAAACAAGCTGAGCTAGTGCGTTATCGAGCGGCAGCAGTTTCTAGATATCGAGACTTTTTGAGATCGGCATTCCAAAGAGATACCTGGCGCCCAGGCCTTTCGCCGTCTATCGTCCCAACTGTTGCTCTCGCGAGAATTCTCATACTTATGGCGATATATATTGCTGCGTTACCTATTCGCCTTGTCTCCTAACTATTATCGTCATAATCTATATAGTGCAATTTCAATTACTTATCGATATTATGTATTTTATGATCTACTTCTGCCACCTATGTTAAGGGCGTAGATTTAAATATAATAAAAAGGACGGCTGGCTGGTCAGATTCCTCGAAGACGTTTGCACGTTTTTATAGTAGATTGATATCAGATGACAATTATAGTTTTGCAATTCGAGTACTGTCATCTTAAGATTAGAATGCTTTTTTGCTTTTTCTAATTAAATTGCTGTAATTTTGTTGTCTCTAAACAACTACATGGTAATCTCGAAGAACGAGGCCCGAAATATAATTGAACGATCAAACGAACTTACCTAAAGTGAAGTTCGATCGTGATTATATGATGAGCCTCGTTTCAAGAGGTTACACCGTTTCCCAAAATAAATACTTTTCTCTAACCCAAAAAAAGGCAGCAATTGTTTTTGGTATACTCTAAAATATGACGTAGTAGTGCACAGGATGGATACACGTTTCACCCCTCTCTTTCGTGACTCTAAGCGTTGTGACATCTAGCGGAGCGTAAAGGAACTACATGGTAAGCTTTTCACGCGAGGCCCATCACATAATCACGATCGAACTTCACTTTAGCTAATTATAAGTTCGTTTAATCGTTCAATTGTGATTTAATGGTCATTTAATAATTAATAAAACTCTAGTTGAGTCCTTATCCGGTACTGCTTGGCGGATTCGTGTTGAAAGCTTCACAATATCAACTTGTAGCGAACTAACGTATTCATTGATAATATTGCAAATGTTATTATATATCGCTATATATAGATGCATGTGAGAGATATAACAATTCTTACCGTCGGACAGTGAATTTCAGAAAATATACTAACGAGTCATTTATTTTAAGTAAGGCATGGACACGCCAAGTACTCCATATACAATGACCTAACGCATTATTAATTAATAATTGACTGTTAAATTGTAATTAGATACAAGCAGCAGTAGTAACGCGAAAGAGTAGTGAAGGCGTTATAGAAAATTTTGAAAATACAACTCATACAACGAACTATTGCTTGATCATATAATAAGCAAATTCTCAGTGTCTTATGTACTTGGCATTATAAATGTGATTTCAATATTTTTTGTTGGACGCTTTTTTTACTCGAAATTGTTTTTTTCTCATTAAGAGTTCACTCGGATAAAGAGTTTCGGTGGTTCGTGCCCTATAGAGCCGGCTGCTTGTACCTGGCGCGAGACTCGACCGAGTCTCTTGATAAGTTTACACATAATTTTCTTTTTTTAGTGTCTTCACGTCAATAATAACTGCAACCACGATAAAATGGCAGCACTTGAGATAGTGTGTGGCGTCGCTGTCATATTTATGTTGATTTATTATTACTTGACAAAAAATTATAATTTCTGGAAGCAACGTGGCGTCGCAGGTCCTGTACCGTCGTTTCCTTTTGGAAACTTCAAAGAAACAATATTAGGAAAGTTTGCAATGGGGATTCAATTGAAACAGTTCTATGATAAATACAAAGGAGAACCAATGGTTGGTATCTTTGTCATAAACAAACCGGTACTGATCCTACGTGATCCTGAGCTGATAAAGGACGTGCTCATCAAAGACTTTACGATATTTGCCAATAGAGGACTAAAGCACAATGCCAAAGTTGATCCATTGTCCGCAAATCTTGTATTTCTCGATGAGAAGGAATGGCGGCCGCTGCGTAAGAAACTCACTCCCGTCTTCACTTCCGGAAAACTAAAGCAGATGTTCTACTTGCTATTGGAATGCGGAGACATGTTCGACAAGTATTTGGATCGCCTTTCCAATACTAATGAACCCATAGAGTGTCGCGATATTACAGCAAAGTTCACTACGGAGGTCATCAGTACTTGTGTATTTGGTTTGAAGACAAATTCGATTACTGATGGGAACAATGAATTCCGCAAAATGGGAATTAAAGCATTTAAGCCGAACTTGAAGAAAACGACAAACGATTTTATGCGTGAAGCGATGCCCTGGCTCTACAGCATTTTGGGAAAATATCTTGTAGATGAGGATTCTATCGATTTCTTCACCAAGTGCATTAAGGACACCATTGACTACAGAAAACAGAACAACATCGTCAGGCATGACTTTGTCGATTTTCTGATAGATATCAAAGATCATGCCGAAGACTTTACTGATATTGGTGTGTGCCCAAGTACAATCTATTATCTTTGATGTTAAAGACTCGTTCGTTCTAACTAATTTTATTCTTCGCCTCCCGTTGCAGAAATCACAGACGCACT